>JAYMSP010000586.1:0-46283 GCA_036897095.1 Plantago elongata
TATAGGAGATAGGAAACAACTCAGGGGGAACATTTGGTTGTGAACCATTTGTTGTAAGGATCTTAGAATAAGATTAATTGTAAGGAGAACTCAATTGTTTGTTCTAGTGAATTCTAGGTCTCAGAAAAGCTGAGTGGACTAGTTGGAGAATTACGCCACCTCCAGATACCACTATATTTGTTGTGTTATTTACTTATTCTCTATTTGTATTCCAGCATAACACACACACACACACGCACATTTACTACTGCAAAGCACAAACACATTTATCTATTGCTTAAGTCCTCCGCTCTCTGAATTTAAATATCATAAACCCACCAGTTTTCTGAGAAATAGTTTTTATTGATAAAAAATTGAAAAGACTATTCCCCCCCCCCCCCCTAGTCTTTTCATTTGTTGTTTAGCAACTAGCATTTGTTTAAAATATCATGGGTTACCCTAATATTGTAACGCCCTAGAATTTCAAGTCAGATGAGCTTAAATTGATTGAGAACACTACTCATATCAACAAGGTGCACCTTTCTTTTCGGGAATCCACCTAGAAGAACTCCAGAGTTAATGGCCCTGGAGAAATCCTAGAATGGGTGACCAACTGGGAAGTCTTCCTATTCGTGTACGAGTGACGCCAAAGTGCATGGAAAATTACTTGTGTTACTATAGTGGGGCCAGCATATCACCCCGAGAGTTGCCCATGAGTAACAACGCGGATCCAAAGGATCGGGACTCGATTGGTTAACGGTCAAGTCGTTACAAATGGTATCATAGTCGTGGTAACCCAAAACACACAAGGGGTGCACAGTTGACCGGAACATGGTGATGCGGGGACGTTGCACAATTCAAGAGGGGGTGAATGTAACGCTCCCGAATTTCAAGTCAGATCCATATAGCCTAAAGGGATTATGAACGCTACTCATATCAACAAGGTGCACCTTTCTTTTCGGTAATCCATCTAGAAGAACTCTAGAGTTAAGCGTGCTTGGCTCTGGAGCAATCTTAGGATGGGTGACCAACTGGGAAGTCTCCCGATTCGCGCACGAGTGAGCCCAAAGTGCATGGGAAAGGACTTGTGTTGGTACAGTGGGGCCAGCATATGACCCCGAGAGCTGTCCATGAGTAACTGTGCCGGCCCAAAGGGTCGAGGCTCGATCGGTTAACAGTCGGGTCGTTATAAATATAATCAAATCACATAACTATAAGGGACTGATTGGTATAGAATTTGAGTAGCCTTTCCAATTGAAATTGAGTTTTTTGTTGTACAAAATATTCGATTTGAGTGGGGAGATGGTCACTCCAGCGGTATAACAAACAAGGCCTAAATAAGGAAAACAAGAAACATCAAGGGGAAGAAAAAAGAAAAGTAAACTAAATGAAATTAACCATAACATCTAAGTGGGATAAAGGGGTGTGTGTGAACATCAATTTAGTTTGCATGAGTAAAATTAACATGTAAGATTTGACTTTATTAAAATAGTTAATATATTATTATGTTATATTAAAGTAGTAGTATAAATGTTGGTTAAGTCAAAAAGGAAAGTTAAAGGTCAAATTTATATAGAAAAGTTAGTAACTTGAATAAATTATATATTGTCAATAAATAAATAAAAAATATTTCTTTTGTCCCAAGAAAATCGAGAGATATTAGTGTTTATTTAATTTATTTAAATTTACTTGATATAACATTTTCATAAATGTATACAATGATTCTTTTCTTTTTTATCCACGTTTGTTTCTCTTGTCATTAGATAAGTTATATTGACATAGAGTTTTATAAACAAATCACCTATACAATCACAAATCAATCATAATATATCTTTGTCTACAATTCACCCTTCCCAAGAATTTTAACTATGGATGCAACTAATGAACAAATATATATAACTCTCAGGAGGGATCACCACAAAATCTTCTTGGCATCAACAATCTGCAAGAGGTACTCTAAATTATCATTTTTTATAATGCTAATCATCTTTTGCAAAATCACGTTGCTAAATTTTCATTACATGTATAATGAACAACAATTTATAATGACAAATTAAATTCTTTTGGTGATGTACGTCGGTTTAGAAGTGTTGATTTTTCAATATAGTTTGATTAATACTTTTATCGTCATGGATTAATTGTTGTCCGTGATTTACGTAGATCTAAAAGTGTGATCTATAAATTTATTTCAATGTATATTTATTGATACTTGCAACATCACGTATTAAATTATTTTTATTTTTTTACGTTGATCTAAAGTATTGTGATAAATTTTACTTTACATGTATATTGATTAACAATAGCAATGGTAATGTTAAATTCTTATCGTGATTTACGTCGATATCTTGAAGTATGAACATTTGCCTCAACATATAGTTTGATTTATAAATATCTTGATAATTACACATTAAATTCTACATGTGAACTATATATGTAAATAATTCACATATACTTGTATTATCAAATATTTAATTTTTTCGGTAATTTATGATGTGTATCTTATTAATTTAATACTTCTATCAAGGTACGGATCATATATTATATGCTTAACTTATCCCGATCTAGAACTATTAGTATATATATCTATCTTGAAGTTATTTATTTCTTTTGACCAAAACATATTATCATGATATCGTAAAATTAATGAGGATTACCCATTTTCTATAAAAGTATAAATTATTAAAAAGACGTAAACTAGAAATAAGGGTATAACATGATAATCAATGTTTCTCACTTTGTTTTTTTTTTTTTTAGAATAATGTCTCTTAAATTGTAGATCCCCTAATAATAGATCCAGGATAAACTAAAAATTGGTCAAGTCACATCGTATATGACTTGTAGAATATTAATCTTGTATAGATTTTATAATTTCATAGACATTTCTAATATTGTCAAACTTCCTATTTCTGAAACTATAGATGAGATGATATATTATTTACATGATGTTCATATTGATTTATTTAACTTATTGTTTTATAAATAACCAACATATAATCATTAAATACCATTCTTATAAAATGTGTTTCTCACCATACTATATTGTTATTCAATGTCTTAATTTAAATTTTAATATATAGAAAAATAAATTGATTACTGGTAGAAAGTAAACTTATTAGTAAAAAAAAGAGTTATATTATAAAATTAAAATATTTGTGGTGAAATAATTAATGTACAATATAATGTATGTATTTTTTTCTATTAATTAATAATGTTTGACATCAAATACATATTTTTTCTTCTTGTTGCAGGAAACTTCACATGCTCAAAAATTTATCCAGCAGTCCGATGTTAGCCTTCATAATTCATCTTTTAACTGAGCAATTATTAGTGATATATTATAATTTTAACTTAACTTTGAGTATGTACTCTTTGACTTTATATATGAATAGCAGGGATTGAATATGGTTAACCAAACAACGCCTGGTGAGAAACATGAGGATGAAAACTTATCCTCCAAAGGTTTGACAATGACTTTAGCTATTATCGAGGTAACTTATTCAAATGTGTTTCAAATGTGATGCATGCGAATATGATATTTTTTGTATCAAGATATATTATGTTAGTTTTGTTGCGTTCATATTCTATATTTGACCAATGTGAATATTTACAGTTAGTGGTTTTTAATGTTGTTATATTTGATGTTTAAAAGTGTCAACTTCAATACAAGACATTCAATTTATAGTTTGACATGAGCTCATGTTCTACAATATCATGTTATAATAATTAATGTAATCAAGATAATATTAGTTGGGCTACATGTGTAGTTGTAGTGACAAATAGCTATATATCTTTTTCACTATTTTGGTATGTGATCGCTTATTTTCTAATTAGTTACCTTTTTTTCTTGAGTTGTTAAATGTTTAATTTAAAGTGTATTTATTTTGTTATATTATCTAGTATAATTATTTTTTCTATAGAATACAAAAAATCAGAGTGGTGCAAATGGTGCTTTTCCAAGTGTGGATCATCATAGATATTCCGACAGGAATAAAGGATGGATAATCCGTTATCTGCCTCGTAATGCTGGTGCCAGGGATTGCCCGGTATGTGCCCATAAATTTCTCTACATTGTGAGATAAAATGAACATTCATATCATTAAAGCATTAGAGATTGGACTATATATTTTCTTTTTGATGTGCTATAACGTGTATTTTTTTTTGAATTAAATGTATAACAAAATATAATTATTTTTATACTCTTAGACGTACATCCATCTGGAGTCTGATGAAATGTTCAGATCTTGGCGAGAGGTATTTAACTTTATAGTCAACGACCGGCTTCCTGTATATCAAAGAGGTGGCAAGGTAAATGAAATCAATCATGCATCTTATGATAAAGGTTTATGACTAATGAATGTATAATAACATATCAAAATTCGGTTACGTTCTTACAGGCAGCCAAATCTTCTGAAGGTATGGCAGAAAAGAAAGATAAAAAACGCAGAACTACATCTGAGAAATTGTTGAAGTCGTTTGTTGTAGGACACTACAATGTGGGTTCAAAACAATTTCGTGCGACTAGTAAGTCTTAATTATTTAGGACGATAGATTGTTGTGTGCATTAATTAAGATATGACATAGTTTTTTCTTTTTTAGATGAAAACATACTTCCATTCATCAAGAGATCATATACATCACCATTTCTATTGTTGCAGATCAAAGGATGCCTGTGAAAGGAAATAGGAGAAGAAAATGTGGAAATCATTTAATTGGAGAAGTACCTCAAGGCTATACACACACCGTTTACGACTTTGAGCCTGTTAGGCTCACAGAGTAAACCACAATCTGGATATGCATGTCACATTTGTCCACTCAATCCGAACTATTTTTGTTTTGGCTATAAACATAAATTGATATATTTTGTTACTTTACTAATCAAAAATATTTTACTTTAATTATTATGCAAAAACTTATACAACTGTATTTGATGCCAATCTGTTAGATTATAGTAAGCGCATCAATAATCCTTTTTGTGTTTGATATGTACTATGTCATTGGCAATTATCATAAAGTCTATTTTGTGCCTCTTCGAAATGCTTCTAAAACATAGAATCCATCTTGTTTTTTTTCAAAAGAGATAACATTGTGAATAACTTTGTAAAACATAGTACAAGCTCGAAGACATGTATTTTTTTTTTGGAACGTAAGAATTTGTCTTATTAAACCAAAATAGTGTATGTACAATTAGGGGCTGAGAAAAATCTCCAAGCTCATAGCCAGAGCTACAAAGCAAAAACTAATACTCTATATGAAAATCAATGAAAAGTTGCAATCAAAGCAGCCGCCTTCGCCGAGGTGCAACGTAGTCGAACTGCGTGAGTAATGGAGTCAAAAACTCTTGGCGGGTCACAAACCTTCTATTGGAACACTCTCTCATTTCTAGCAATCCAAATACTATAAATTGTTTCCGCAAGCAGTGCACGAAAAACATAAGCTCGACAATTCTTCCCTCGGGACCGAGCCCGCAACCACAACAATAGATGTTGCCAATCCGTGATGGAAGGATGAGCGGTCCGCATCCAGGTTAAGCCTCACTGTTTGATGTCATAGGTAGTGGGGCACTGAAAGAATAAATGGTCAATTGTCTCCACCACACTACAAAAAGCACATAGACCATCAATATCAATACCAAAATAAGCCAACCAATCTTTTATTGCAAGTCTCCAGTGAAGTGCCAACCAAAGGATAAATCTCGCTTTTGGCCTAGCCGGGTTCCTAATCACCAAATCCCACCACTCTACCTTTTACGGGTTGCTTTTGAAGATGCAATATATTTTGCATACCAAGAAGCAGGGGGCAACGAGTAGCTCAGCCCATTGAGGCGTGTCATGTACCACCTTTCTAACTTTAAAGGAAATTTTTATGATCGAGGAGCTACATCAGGTACCCTCCAAGTTACTCCGGGTTGGAGTTTTATATAGTAGCTATCAATACATCGAACCCACAACGAGTCATCCTTGGTTTGAATCTTCCATAGTAGTTTGCAGATGATCGCTTTATTCCATTCAGAAGTGAGATAATATTCAATCCCCCAAAACTCCGTGGAGCGCAAAATTTTGCCCAAGAGATCAAAGACTTCCGGTAGTTTCCATATTTCCCACTCCAGAGGAAACTACGACAAATACGTTGAATATGCTCCAACTTTTTTGGGAATGGGAAAACCTGAAGATAGTAAGTCATAATAGATGTGATAACACTTTGAATAAGTTGTTCGCCACCCGCTTAGTATAATAATCTTGTCGACCAATGATTTATTCTGCTCAAAATTCGAGTGAGGAGTGGCTGAAACTGGGCTGCCGATAGCTGCATGTGGGATAGAGGCACGCCCAGATATCGTACGAGCGAGCTTCTCACTCCAAATCTCGTGATCCATGCTATTTGCTGGCGGACGAAAGGCGCAACACCTCCAAAAAAGATCTTGGTCTTCGTCTCACTTGCACATAAGCCTATGACATTAGAAAAGGCAGCCAACTGCATCATCATCAACTTGACCGATCGCTCATCACCATGCATAAACAGCATCAAATCATCAGCAAAACAAAGATTGGTAATGTGTAGCTTCTCACATTTTGGATGGAAGTTAAAATCCGCCACATCCCTGCGTTTCTGCAGGCATTGATGTAGATACTCCATAACAAGCACAAAAAGATATGGGGAGAGGGGATCGCCCTGTCTCAGATCTCTCCGTGCTTTTAAAAGCTTCGACGTCACCCCATTGATCGAGTATCTATAAGATACTGTGGACACACAACACATAATACAATTCACAAATTGGGCCGCAACACCCAACTTTCTCATAATAACCTCCAGAGCACCCCATTCTACCGTGTCATATGTTTTGTGGAGATCCATCTGTATCATACACCGTGGGGAGATACCCTTTCGATTGTATTCCTTTACCAGAACCTGAGAAAGTAGGATGCTATCCTGAATAACCTTTTCGGGTAGGAAAGCTAACTGGCTGTCATCCACACGCTATTTATCACTCTCCCCAGTCGAGCTGTGAGAATCTTATAGATAATCTTGTACACCGTAGTACATCAAGCAATCGATCACATATCCTTAATATTCTGGGAACTTTGGAATCAAGGTAACTAGAGTACAGTTCAAAGCAGGATACAAAGTGGTAGTCTCAAAGAAATTAGAGATGGCCCTGTAAGCATCCTCACCCACAATAGGTCATGCCTTCTTGAAAAAATATGCATTGAAACCATCACTTCTTGATGCTTTCAGGTCTCCAATATCTTTTAAGGTCGTATCAATCTCCATACGAGTAATAGGCTGAATGAGGGTCTGGCTATTCACATGACTCAGCCGAGACCCCATACTTATCACACTCACATCGACCCTGGACCGCCTCTGAGCTACCTGCCCTACTAAACGCGAGTAGAATGTCAAAATCTCATATTTGAGATCCGTAGAAGATGTAAGAATGCAACAATCCACCCTCTCTAATCTCCGAATCCCAATCCTTCGATTTCGCTCTTTAACCTGGGCATGAAAGAAATCAGTATTTCTGTCCCCAAGTTTGATCCAATCAATTTTTGCTCGATGTCGTAGGTTCTGCTCCTCAATATCAATCAATTTTCCAACTGAGTAGTATCCTCTCTGACTTCTCGGATCAAAGTAGCATTGAAACGATCAAGTCTCAGGGCTTCCTTCAGAAGTTGAAGTTGGTTCCGCAGTTGTATAACCATCCTATCAATCCCACGAATACGCAAGCTCAAATCCCACAGACTTAGTTGCAAACACTTCAACTTTGTCCATATATTCACTTGCGGGGAAGTCGAACTCGGCCCCCTCCATGAATTAGATATTGCACTCTGGAAATCCTCACATCGAGTTGTGTAATTCAGGAAACGAAAGCATGATTTCCACAGCTGAGGAAGTTGAAGTTGGCGCAACCAGAGGGAAGAGTGGTCCGAGATGCCGGTGCTAAGACCTCAATATCAACTCCAGTATTGGCTTGGAGCCACTCGGTATTACCTAAGGCCCTATTTGCTTGTTTGACCAGGTAAATCTATCCCATGCCATATGAATCTCAAAAGGCCCTACATCATCCATCATATCAACAAGGTCCTTGAACTCATATTCCAAACAGGATTGCCACCGACACGATCCCCATAGGTCAAGACATTATTAAAGTCAACTATAACAATCCATTGGTCCCTAATACCAGTTGCAAGTGTTCGAATGTCCTGCCATAAGCGAGTCCGATCCACCAACTAGTTCCGCGCATATATAAAGGTGATGAGACCTCGATCCACCCCACATGAATCGAACCATTGAGAATGCAAATACTGATCCGAGCTACAAAGAAGAATCACCCTGACCCGCCTCGGTTCCCATAATACCCAGATATGACCAAGTAGATGAGATGGATAATTGTCTAGGTAGTTCCAACGAGTCCCCATTCTCTTCCGAATTTGATCCTTATTTTCCTCCTTCACTCTGGTTTCTAAAAGACCTGTTATACTAACATTCCAATCCATGAGACGGGAGCCAATCTCCTTATGCTTAACAGTCGTATTTAGCCCCCTAACGTTCCAAGCTAACATCGATCCCGGTTCTTGTCCTCACTGGAACCAGAACCATTAGCAAGGGGAGTCAAACCATTCCTAATAACCACATAATCCGTAGGAGACAACTGTACCATGCGCCCACGTGGTGAACCAGACCTCTGACAAGGTGATGACCATCCCTTCGAATCCGTACCCTGATCGCAGGAAGGTCCCGGATCCCCATCTTCTGCCCGTAACGCAGCTTCGGGAACAATTGGGCGAGCATGAGAAGGCTCAGGCACACCAGCAGGCTGCTGCGGCTGGCGCTATCGAGGTACCCAGGTCCGTGCCAGTTGATTAGGAGCAGGTTGTCTCCCTTGCCTGACAGCCACACACGGAGTACTAGGTTGCAGAACTGCATGGGCAGGGCGGCCATCAGTAGTTACTCCACAAGTGTGACCAAACTTTTGGCACTTCTGGCAAAAGATCGGTTTCCATACATACTCCACTAATTGCTTGACCAGATTACCTTGCTTATCCTTGATCATGACAAATTGACGAAGCTCTTGAGTAATATCCACCTCAATCAATATTCTTGGATAAGAAACCCTCATTGTTTTTGCAGTACATTCATCCATAAACATTGGGGTACTAATAACACTAGCAATCTTACTCAAGCTCCGGGAGGGGGTGGGGGGGGGGGATTTAACCCAGATTTGTGCAATTCAAAGCATATCCTCCTTTAACTCAAAAGTTTGGGTCCACGGTCTCAAACTCATAGGTCTCCCATAAATAAAGTACGGTCCACCATTCTCAACATTGTCCTTGTCCTTACTCGAATGATGAAAAAAACCTTCATCATTATAGTAAAGTTCAGGTAGGGCAATATCAGACCAGATTTTAATCGTAAATTTCTTGACAACATTCATATATAGGGAATTATCCGCAACATACATGATGAGCGAATTCTTCCAGAATTCAACATCTGATTCAATATTCTCATCCTTGATTTCCACAACTGTTTCACCATCAATCACATGCAGACGGCAATACGGGATGTTCCCGTGATCATGAGCTCGATTTTCGCGAATGACACCTACCCAAGAAGTAGATGACGGATGGGCAACCATAGGCAGGCCATGTTCCATCGTCATCGTCGTCCGATCTTCACCATCGCTACTAATGGACGTGCCAAATTTGACAGCCGTTGTCAAATTAGAAGTAGGAGGAGCAATAGAGTCTTTTCTCGGAATAGAGGATTCTGATATCTCACTAGTCAAGGTCTCTGTCGAATTCGAGACAGTAATAATAGAGAGGTCCATAATCGGAAAAGACGATTCTGGTAATTCAAGAGTCGAAGACGGCGGTAAATCACAGGGAGAATCAGGTGGAGCTTGTCGATCCGGATTGGGAGAAGAAATGTCGTCGAGTCGCCGATTGCACTGGCGAGGTCCGACATTTCCTGGGAATGGAAGGAGGAGATCTGAATTTATGACGTCTAGGATTTTTCTCTATTTCACCAGAGTGTTTTTCTTTCTCGTGTCTTTGTAGTAATACATGTATTCTCATATGTATGATCTTATTAACATCAAGTGAACATATAATCATCTATTACAAATTTTTTTTATAATATCACACATGATCTATATGTTTTTATAATCTAAAAAGCTTTAAAATCAAGGTTAAGTGAGGCTATATGCGGACATTTTAATAAACATTTATTTTGTAAGAATCTAACCACCCCACATATGGCAGACGATGGTTATTTTATTTGTTGTTGTTGTAGCTATTGATATGATTAGAAGAAGTGTACTTTGACTTCTAATGAAAACTATAATGTTGAATTAACAATGATTTACAGATAACTTATGAATCATAAAATGGGGAAAATATAACCTCCGGCACAGTGGCAAACTTCTAGCGATCACCATCTATGTTTAGAGAGTAAAGTTTCATTGTATAATTTAATCTAGAATTTACAATCACCATTGATGATTAATTTATAGTCGAAGTTTGTTAACTGTAAAAGTCAAAATTGGACAACTTCTATGTGATAAAAAAAAAGTATACAATGTTGTACCCACAACCCTTAGCTACGTAAAATATCTACAAGATCAATAAATTTATAAAATGTAATACAAGCTTCCACATATTGAACGCTTGAACTGCGTACAACTAGGAAAATATATGAATAACTTAATTCTACATTCTAACATGTTATAAATATAACGTATAACATATGAAGCTTTCATTATATTTATTAGAGAATAATCGTTAGCAATATGCATACGGTTGCACGATTACCGATTTGATCGCTAGCACGAATCATATCGGGTAAATCGATCATGGGTGCAAGCCTTATGTTTGCGATTGCAATGAATACTGATTTGATTCAATCGACCCAATAAGCCGGTTCGATTGGGTAACTCAGACCGTTCTTCAACAAAATTAGTCGTCGAACTTAAATTACAGCTCGATGCACGTATAACCTTACAAGGCAAAGGTACCATCATCGCATTCTGCTATGCGCCATGTTGAAGAAAGGGTACGCGTGGGCAATTTCAGCTGGACTCAATGCGGCTCTCGCTGCCATATGCGCTAAATTCTTTCAATCTCAGGTTATTCTTCAATTTCATTCAATTCATTCAGTTCACAGTTATACAATTTTCACATACCCTTTCTGATCAGCGTAACCTAAATTAGAGTGCTATGTAACCTGCTGGAATCTGTTTAAATTCAATGCGGTATCCAGAGTAGTTGGGTTTTGTTTGATTTGTGTAAAAATTGCATCTTTTTGCACTCCTTGTGATGATTAAGATTGTGGTATTGGACAACATTGCACTGTCAATAGAATGGCATGAATTATTGATGTTTTTTTCAAACTTCCCAAATCAAAATCTAATGATTGTCACTTTATTTGTTTCGGAGTGGAGTTTGGGTAGTTCATACTGCATGATTAGAGGTAAAATTCTATCAGATTCTTGGTCTAAGTAACTACAATTCACTAGTTTGTTGTGTTTTTTACTATGATACTTCTTGGCTGGGATTACCTATTCGAAACTGGAAACTAGACTTTCGAGTTTGAACGATCAAATTGAGCTTTTGCTGTTTTTTCCTGACTGCTTTTGGTAGTATCGGTGCCACTTGATTAATCTTGAGTTAAGTGGTCATGGTTAATGCTTAAAACAGTGTGTCTACTATCATTTACTTTGGAAAAATGTCCGTGGATGGATCCCTTACCCATTAGCTAATCTGCTGCTTTTGTGGGAAATTATAACATAGGTAACTTGGATTGTTTAATACTATGTTGTAGTTTAATTACGCTACATAATTATGTGTTCTTTTCATCTAACATCCCTTATTATATTTTGTGATATGTGTAACCGGGAGGAGCCAGTTTGTATAGATGCTAATATACTGTATTAGTCTTCAGTCTCCATTTCATACATCTGGGTATAAGTTAAATGTGGAACGGCCCCACTGCTTCGTGATATATAACGGTTTAGTACTGAAATTAGATTTCAGACTGACCAAATTATAGGCATATTACCACAAGTTTCTGGTACTTACTCTCCTCAAGTGCCAGATTTTGTTAAAAATTCCTTTTTTACGATTAGTTATTCCACCAAACCACATTTCCTAAATTTCTAGTATGCATGTGTTTTTTTATAAAGCATGTTCACAGATGGTACGTGAGTGAAAAACTGGTAAATGAAAATGTTGGGTGAATGAAACCTTGACACAATAGGCAATTCTAGATTATGACCACTAGTAAATTAAACCCTTGATGCTTGCCTGTGTAATATATGGATAGGAATTTGCATTTTTCACTTCTATTTTACTGCAAAGGAATGTCCTTATAGGCGCTTCATGTAGCAAATTCAACTTTCAGATGTCTTGTTTTGTTGTTGGTGGTAATGAGTTCAAAAGTGACACACTTATGTTAATATGGCAGTTCAAATATGGACTTGTGATACTTTTCAACATTATTATGTGGGGGTGCTATGTTAATAGCCTGAAGGCTCTGTCATCTTTACAAGCTACAGCGACAAATTTCGCAATGAATTTTCTGACTTCTGGACTGGCTGGTTTCCTTATATTTGAGGAGTCACTACCAATCAAGGTAATTCTCTTTGTTCATCATCTTCTGTGAAGTTATTTAAGATATGCATTGTATGCATGCTTCTAGGTAAACATGCTCTTCAGCTCTTCCTTGTGTAATGTTCTTAACAGTCCGATAGATGGGATTTTTTTTTTCTTTCTATCCTCTTTTTGTGAATAACCACTCAGATTGCTTTGTTTCTGCTGATTGTTTGCAAGAGAGCGCATTAATGATTGGTTAAGTTTTGCCAATACAGAGACCCCAAGTTAAAGGTGTATAACCATGCCAAATGCTAATCCCAAAATACAATCATTTCTTGTGACTGAAGTTTTTATTACTACTTATTGCTCCAAGTTTTCAACCTTTGGTGTTAAACATTCAGGAATCAGGATAACACTAATTAAACTAAATCAAAATGATTCAGAAAAAAAAAACGTGTATTGGTCACGTTTGATGAAAAGCTCGATTGTGTATTCTTTGTTAAGCTTATGCAAACTTGATTGTATATACCACCTGGTCCTGAACTACATGTGTCTAGATGCAAGTAGTTTACTTTTGAATGTGAAGATACTCAATAAATCGAGATCTATGCCTATAATGAATTGAGCTTTCCATTATTTGCTTCTTACTGGGTTACTATATGGGCATTGTAGACATCTACAATTCATCATGATGGTACATTATATGAGAGGAAATTTGCTATTGCTTCTGCTTGGAGAGTAGAATTTTATAAGTTGTAAGATCAATCTGAAAGTAGTTGAAATTAAAGGTAGGTAGCAATTTTATAAGTTGTAAGATCAATCTGAAGTAGGTAGCACCTTAGCAGAGTAAATGGCCAAAAGTGAGTTAAAAAAAATGACCTAGTTAATGTAGAAGATAGAATTTTGAAGTACAATAATTTCCTGATCAACTGGTAAAAAATTGGAAGTATACATCGAAAAAAAAACCAGATAGCTGAAGATTGGTCGCGAAACACTGCAATAGTTTATGGCACACAAGTACTTTACTTGATCCGTATTTTAAACACTCAATACATTTGCAGACTGTACTTCAATCGCGATGTTGAAATCCTGCAAACTGATGTTATTACTTTATTCACAGAATGCCCAGGTTGAAAATTTTCAATTTTATTAGTTTCCTTTCTGCCATTGCAGTGGTTCGCAGGGGCAACGCTGATAGTGATTGGTGTTATAGTTTTAAGCAAATCAAGCATTGAGGAGAAAGAACACGCAAATTAGATGTGTATCATTTGCTTGTACACTGGGCATGGTCATGCTGTGGTGCCTTCTGTATATGCGATCACCAATAGATTGCTGAATGAGACCGTCTCTTGTAGTTTTTTGTGACCATTGAGGCGCCTAGATGGTCTTCGCCTCTTCAGGCCCTTTGTTACTTGTAACTTGTAAGTCAAACTATATAATCCTCATAGAACTGATAGTCTGATACACATTTGTGAGTCTGTTAGCAAAGACATTGAGAAAGTTCTCCAGTTAATTAGATGAAAAGGTAACCGTCGCCTCAGTTTTTACTAATTACTATGCTACGGTGTACTTGTGATTCGTCGTGCATCGTATATTTTAAGCACTATGATGGTCCAGCATAGAGGAAAAAGCTGAAGTTCAGGTATCATGTTGGAAGTTGGAACAAGTCAGGATCATCTCCTAAACTGTGTATCCATCCACAAGAGAAGCGCTTTCCACAAGAAATTGCTAAAATAACCAAACTTTGAAAATAATGCTCATCCCGATTGCTAAAATAGTTTTGTTGAGACTTCTGAGCCCATAAATCAAATCCAATGACAAATCATTATTTACAATTTACTGCCTTTTTCAGCAATATCCGAAATCTCGAGTAAACTGAAGTTCTTGCAACTTGCAACACCGATAAGTGTTGTAGACTTATAGCTAAAAAAACAAATTTTCATTCAACATACCCAAATATCCAAGATCCTTTAGAAATTCAAAGAGGGGAGTCTATCAAATCAAACTACGAATAGACATATTGTGTTTTTTGTGATTTTCTAAAGTATAATAAAGTATTCTCCTACTCTTTTTATATTGAAATAATCTAACCGTAAACAGAAATTAAAATTACATGTTCAATTATAATTATACCATATAGCATTTGATCATTTGATGTGGCCATTTGCACTCTACTATACCACCAGGTAATTATCCTTCTCTCTCTATCATACTACTTCTACGAATTTTATGAAATACCATATTTATATAACTTATCTTGATACATTACATGTTACTCATCAAATTGTTTATAACACTTACAACATGAGTTCTTTGTAATATAAAAAATACCAATATTGATGTAACTTTGTGTGTTTTTTAAAGTTTTTTTCATGCTATTATAAATATTATTTGTGTGTTTGGTTTTAAATTTCATTTTTCTGTACAAATTGACTTTATAAAGTATAAACTTTAGGTAATCTAATTCGAATTTGGAATCAAACACTCCGTATGTTATTTACAATAAGTCCAAATAGAATAAATTATGTGAGAAGAAAAGGATGAATCTGTTTAGTATAAAACTGGAGTGAATTCTTTCAATTTCAGTTGTTTTTTTTGTGTAAAAGATACATAAAAAAGTTCATTCAAATTGAGAGGATTTAACTGCAGTTATACGTCACATAATCAATGAATATCCGATGAAAAAGGGGGAAACAAATGAGAAAATACACACACCTAAGCAGTAAAAGTTTGGTCCTCCAACAACTTACTACTACTACATCCTCAAAGTAGTCACGAAAATCGACAATCTCCATTTTAAACGGCTTTCGAAAAACAAGTTTTTCGTCTCCTTCACTACTCCATAACTCTTTGTCCACTACCGTAAACAACCGCTCATGGAGTTAAACTTAAACACATAGCTCCAGTCCGGTGGAGGTAAAATTATAGCTTAGTGGGGTTATTGTTGTTTTTTGTACTCTACTATTATTACTGTGCTTGCTTGCCATCACAGATATTTCATTTTCTACTGGACTACTACTTCTTGCTCACTCCCTTTTCATTTTAGGGTTTCCAGCTTCACCCTTCTTCCTCACCTCTCTCTCCATCAATTTCTTGCAAATAAGCTTTTTTATCCTCTTTTACTTCAAGATTCTCTTTTGGGTACTCGAAAAAAGGTTGCTTTTTTATGGCTTCGAGCTTTCCTGTTAATTGATTCTTCAGTTCTTGGGATTTCTAGTTTGTTACTTGGTCAAGACGTTAAATCACTTGAATTTGGATTTTGGTTGGTTTATTGTTTATGTATCGGTTAGAGTTGGTAATCTGCTTGTGTGAATTGTGATTTTACCAGATTTTACCAGACCATGCTGCTTAAGGTTCATCTATATTTCTCAGTATTGTTTAATTTAATGTAATCAAGCTTTTGGTAAAATCTATATACGCATGCAGTGGTGTTCTTTTTCCTCTTTGTGATTTTTACCGGTGGGAGAAAACTTCAATGCATATGTTATGGCATTGAGTTTTTGTTGTTGTGAGAATCACAAAGTTTGTAGCTTTACTAGAAAATCAATGGGCTTCTGTTTGAATTGGTTTTGTGAGTAAGCACGGGTTTTGTTTGCTTTTGCTGGTATTTCGAACTTTGAAGATAATATCCGTAGACTATTTTAGTAACTATTGAACTGGTGTGGAATGGATGCATTTGAAATTTAAACCATATATTGTTGATTCTTCTCGAGGAGGTGAATGTAGAACTGTGTTGTGGATGTGAGGCACATTGTTAATGCAGTGATATTTGATTGTAGCTTTATTCAACCCTATGTGCCGGTTGTAGCGACTGAGCTGCTTGAGTCCTTCATAACACTTTGTGTACTAACAGGAAAAGCCATTTGCTGGCACTACTACATCCTTATGTGATAGATAAGTCTACGTGATTCTTTGTATGATAAGTTTTTGTGGGAACCAAATTCTTCTGATACAGAGCATTGACCAGGTTTATCACTATCCACATTGTGATCCAAGAATAAGTAATGCAGTAGAGTGTTCCTGTAGTATGCTTGATATACTAGTTGAGTGAAAGTTGTGTTTGATACTAGTACCGTTCCAATTATTTTCTTTGTCTACGTCTCATTTACACATATTTGGAATGTACTTTACTTGATTGATGCATGTTCACATTGCATGTATCCTCATGGACTATTTAACTCATGTAATGGGAAATATTTTAGACAATGTCAATTACTTGGTCCTTCCTTCAAATTTCCAATTCTTGGAAACAATTGTTTAATTATTTGACGGTTGTTGGATTCTTATACTGGAAAACCAGGTGAGTCAGATCTGGCTTGGGTGCTGTAGTCTTATTTTGCCCTATTTATGCCTTGTTGCTGGGAGGTTGGACGTGAATGCCCAAACTAGCTGATTGATAGACTTAGGGTTCTCAATGGATGACAGTGGGCATCGTGATAATGGACGGCATAAACTAAGTCAGGGTCAGGTAGCTTCTCTAGTCTCTACTGAGAAACTTAAACAGGTCTTTTGCAGCCTTTTCTCTGTTGTATTTTCTGTTTTAGTTGGTGATAACTTGAAGAATATAAGGATTTTTGTTCTCAGCATTGTTTGTGATCCAATCCTAGTTGACATGATTTTGTTTTAGTGGTTTATGCAGCATCAGCCAACTATGAAACAAATAATGACGATGATGGCTGAGAGAGATGCTGCAATCCAGGAACGGAATTTGGCACTATCTGAAAAGAAAACTGCCTTGGCAGAGAGAGACATTGCAATTCTGCAGAGGGATACTGCAATTGCTGAACGAAACAGTGCTGTGTTGGAACGGGACAACGCATTGGCTGCTCTCCAGTATCGAGAAAACACCATGAATAACAGTGGTGATATGTCCACATGCCCACCTGGATGCCAAGCTGCACGTGGAGTGAAACACATACACCACTTAGACCAACATCTGCCCCACATGATCGAAACTCCAACCAACCCCAGCCCAATGTCACCAGTCCCTTCTGAGCCTGCAAAAGCCCGTAACACAAAACGCACGAAGGAGCCTAAATCAGGTTCTCCTGCAAAAAAGATGACTACAAAAGCTACAACAAAGGTCAAGCAGGAAAACGAAGAGTTTAACAACACAATCTTTGGGAAGTCCCAGTTCTGGAAGGATGGGCCAGACATGGATAACGGCCAGCTCGTGGGATCAAAGCCTGATTGGAAGAATCAAGATCTGGGATTGAACCAGGTTGCATATGATGAGACTACAATGCCTGTCCCAGTTTGCTCATGTACTGGGGTTCTGAGGCCGTGCTACAAGTGGGGCAACGGGGGTTGGCAATCTTCATGCTGTACAATGAATTTGTCAATGTATCCGCTTCCCACTATGCCTAACAAGAGACATGCTCGAGTTGGTGGCAGGAAGATGAGTGGGAGCGCATTTATGAAGCTCCTAAGCCGGCTTGCTGGGGAAGGTCACGATTTATCTAATCCAGTTGATCTTAGGAACCATTGGGCGAAACATGGGACAAACCGCTACATCACCATCAAATAAGTGTACCACCAGTTGGTACCAAATGTGCGTTCTGGTATTAGTTGGTTGCTTGCCTGGACAATGTGGGCAGCCAGTTATGATAAAATTGCTGTAACGTATGCTCTCCTCCCTTTCCTGATGTGTAGAATGCAGAGCATCTGACAGAAGAGATGAAAAATCGGAAGATGGGAATTTGTTGGAGTAAGAAGAGTTATTTACTTGAATGTTGTTTGCTTGTAACTGTAGATAGTTGTAACTTGTAAGAAGTAAGAACAGAGACTATTGTATGTCCAATGTATTAACGTGCTTAAAATCAATAAACTAAGATTTACTATGAATGGTCCCTTTTGCATTTGCAACGTTACTTGGTTTTAGACATGGTAATCGGGTCATCAGGTTGGTGTATTTGCCTGCTACTCCAGTATGCTGGTAGAATTGACATGTAATGTAACGTGCATTTTACATTATTTTCTTTCTTCATGGTTGGTAACTTTCATTTTCATTTTGATGAATTAATTATTTAGTTATGTTTAGTTAGGATATAATAATATTAGCCCGCCTAGCTCAATTAGTATTATGCAGAGTTATTTTTTAGAGGTCTCTAGTTCGAATTTTATAGATCCCAATTCATATTCAGTTAGGATATAATATGGATGGATAATTTCAATATCAACTAAGATTAACATTATTGATTTAAATAGTTGGACATATATTAATTAGTAAGGCATATAACTTGTTAAATAAATATTGTGGCATGCAATAAAATGAAATTGAAACAAATAATGTGGACATTATCCAATATTGAATGGAGTGGGACACATTCACATTGTAATCACTCCAGTTGACATTCATTCTAAATGCAAACCAAATTCAGATACAAAAATGGCTCCCTTGTACGCCCACTGACAATGACTCTTCTCTTCTAAGTTGTAACCCCGCCCCGCTACTCACGGTTCGAAGTGACCAACCAAAGTATGAAAATAGACTCGCTATTGGCTAAAATGGCATGGCCGGGTGATACCGCAAAACATCGAAGATGAATTGAAGTAGAGAACTGTAGTCGATAAGCAACAAAAACCCACGTCGGTCCTTTCCACAAAACTCAAAACCCAATCACTTTCACAACAATATTTGATCTATCTGTCGGAAAATTTTAACTTGAACCCCTGCCTGCAACTCAGATTGTAAGAAAATGTTAAGAACCAAACTGTAATCCCAAATGCAGCCAAATGTTTACGTGTTACACTCCAATATTACCACTATTCTTAAATCAATATTTTATAAGTGTAGGTGGTTAATTAACCCATTAATCAACATTCATTAATAATTGATTGTCACTTCTTATGCTTACTCCAAAGTTTTTGTCTCTTTCTATTAAGACCAAACCAAACTTAAAAAACTAGTCTCTTCTTCTTCTTCTTCTTTTATTTCAAGAATTCAACAACACAAAAACAAGCCTTTTCTTCTTCCCAATTCTAACGTCAATTTTCACCGCCATTTTCAGCGGGAACTTCGCCCAAACTCGCTTGAACAATAGATTTGTTAATGATTTGAACTAAACTCAGGTATATACCAGCATTTCTTAGCTGCTTGATTGCCTGCTCTTTCCTTTTTCTTGTGATTCTCTGTTCTGAAAGTTTGTGCCTTTTTTGTATTAATCGTTGAGCTTTGTGTTTTTTAATCTTAGGACTCGTTGTTCAATGTTGATGATTGCAAATTCAGTTCTTGGGGATTTCGATTGAAGCTTGTGTGAGTGTTAATCACTACTCACTAGGGTTTTTTCATTTCTGGTTTTTAGGTTTGTTTTGGAAATCAGGATCATTTGAGAAAAGGGATCACTTTTACGATTTTTGAGTGATTGAAAGAATTGAAGGTGTTTGCTTTAGAGAAGTTGATTGATTTGATGGCTCACTCAAGGTCTTTATCCCAACCCACTTTCTTTGGGAACACTTGCTTGCCTCCCTTGAGCCCTTTTCCGCCTACTAGCGAGTCGTCACTAGCTTCGTCGAACTCAAATTTTAAGGACTTGTCGATTGATGAACTGGACGTTAGTTCACGTGGTGCTCCAGTTGCTGCCTCTTTGTTTCAGAGGGAGAATTCTTTTCGGGTCAGTGACAGTCTTCCGCCTCGTAAAGGGCATCGACGGTCTAGCAGTGATGTGCCGTTGGGGTTCTCTGCGATGATTCAGTCTTCTCCGCAGTTGGTTCCTATCAGTGGGCAGGGAGGGTTGGATGGGACGAAGAGTGTGGGGAGTTACAAGCCTAATGGCGATGCGAATTCTGAGGGGGAGGTTGTGAATGACTTGTTTGGTTCGTTTATGAATGTGGATAGTGCTGGAAATAATGATAAAGATAAGGACGGCATGGTTACTTGCAATGTTTCTGAGTTGGAGAGGGTGCCGAGGCATGATCAGCGTTCAAGGGAAGGAATCAAAAGGGGGGCTGATGGAGATATTGCACCTCCAGCTCGGCACTACAGGAGTCTCTCGATGGATAGTGCTATGGGGAGTTTTAACATGGCGGAAATTTCAGCAAATTTGCAGAATCAGGTGGATCATTTCTCACCAAGCAATTCTGCGGGTGATAATTCAGCTAAGCTGAACTTGGACTTTGGACATGGTGAATTTAACGATTTTGAGATGAAAAAGATTATGGGAGATGAGAGGCTGGCAGAAATTGCAATATCTGACCCTAAGCGAGCTAAGAGGTATGTACATATATTAGTGAAGTGACTAATCTTTAGTGTTTCGGAAAAATGTTTCTCAATTTTGAGCTCGTCTGCATACATTTTGTTGTGTAACAGGATTTTGGCAAATCGGCAGTCTGCTGCTAGGTCAAAAGAGCGGAAGCTGCGCTACATCTCAGAGTTGGAACACAAGGTGCAACTGCTACAAACAGAGGCCACTACATTATCAGCCCAAGTTACTACCTTGCAGGTGTGTGGTTGCTTACTTTCATTTTTTTTTTGCATTTGGGCTGTTTTACAGAACGCTGTAAGTTTGATAGAAACTCGATTTTCCTTTTCAGAAAGACTATGCGGAGTTGACTAATGAGAACAATGAGTTGAAATTCCGTTTTCAGGCTATGGAGCAACAGTCCAAACTCAGAGATGGTTTGTTTTCTTTACCCCAAGCATATGCTTTAAAAAATAATTAAATATATGTGTTAAGCAAGAAGAATCAATCTTCTTGTTTGTGAAACATGGAAGACCTTCTTTGTGGTCCATTTATGAGAACTCAACCCCCCCCCCCCCCCACGCGGGCGTTACCGTTGTAGTTTTCGGCTGTCTGATTCAAATTCTAAGCAGTTGACTCGTTTACATTGTTTAGTCCTATTCCTTTTGAGGCCCATGTGTTTTATTTAGTACTATCATTTTGCGTCCTGCTGGTCCCTTAGTGTAACAAGCATGGGTATTTGGAAGTTTTGAAGTATCAAACTGTATTTGGAAGTTTTGAAGCATCAAACTTACACTCTGTGATCTTTGTGACCACCTAAATCATTTAGTGTACGTTCACCATCTGATTCTGAAAAGTGCACCAGTCTCATTTTCTATGTGCCAATATTTGTTCAACCACTCAAAAAATATTATCCAAACAACTGTGCGTAACTGTAAAATTGTAACAGAGAAGCCTCACTGAATTATACTGGTAAAGCGATTCAGATAACAGCCTTGTGAAGAAAGCATCTTTTACGTCTGCCTGCTTTCTTTGATAACATCAGATGTTTTATATAATATGTGAGATATTGATTGTCCTTTAGTGCCATTGTTGTGAACTTCACAATGAAACTACTGTTTACTGCAATTTTAAAAATAATTGCACGAGAATGTGAGTTATGACAGTCCCAATTCAGAAAAGACAAATGCTAGTTGTGTGTTATAACATATATGAATCTATTTTCCAAGTTTGTGCTTTGTAGTTTGTAGTTTGTTATAGTTGGGTTTGCCCTGTGATTTGCGTTATAGTCCTTGAGTTGATGTTATATGAGGTAACTACGAAAGCAGAGTCTGACTTTCTTTTCGTTTTGGTTCTTGTAGTCTATATGACTATTCTGTTATTTATGCTCAAGGATTGTAAGCTTAGTCTAGTAACTAAAATTTTCCATACTACTACTATATTTCAGCACTGCACGAGGCATTGAATGCAGAAGTTCAACGTTTAAAGCTTGCAAATATGGAGCTTAGAGAAGAAGGAAGAGCATCTAATGGTATGGGACAGCAGATGCCTATGAAGCTTCACATGTTCCCGGTGCAACATCAACAGGCAAATCAACGGTCTTCAACATCTTCGGCCAAAACATAAGTAGCTCCTACCTTTGAATAGCTAGCGAAGTGATATCCAACCATGGAATAGTGAGGTTTTAAGTGTGATCTCTCTGCAGTACCTTCTGACACCGACATTTAGACTTATATACATCATTATATATTCATTTTAAACAATTATTTAGAATAAGTAGTTCAAACTTCAAAAAGGGGTTTGCTTTTTATAGGGGTAAGAAACTACAGTTTTATGGGGTTTGTATTCTTTGTATTTTCATGTATTGCCTACTCTGTGTATCAGTGTATGAACTTCTTAGAATTTATTGATTCGTGTTTGAGTTGATATTCGAAAAGCCTCATGTTACATGATACGCTATGTATATATGCCATGCTATTCAGGAAAAGCCTAAACATAAGTCATAGTAGTAACAAGGGAGGGAAGAACTATATAGACTGAAATATGATTATGAGCGGTGTTTTTCTTATGTAACACAAATATTGAATTGTGTTACAGATGCACAAGTCATGAAAGATCAAATTGTGAATATGCCAAAGGTAGGGTACTGGTATATACGAGGCAAGTTTATGAGCTTTTGTAAACAGGTTCATGACAAATTACAGGAAGACAGAACAATACTAAAATCTGACATTTAAAAATATGATATTGGAGGGGAAAATACTATACTAGCATTTTTAGAATTTTCCATAATTAAAGTATAATGCAAAATTTCCAAATTATTTCCTAGTGCAATAAATGTGAAATTAAACTTTGTCACATGGTCAAATTTGCTTTCTTTTTCAAATTTGCTGCTTCATTTTTGAAGAAACAAGAGAAGCCATTGAAGAAACAAGAGAGCCATTGAAGAAACAAGAGAAGCCATTGAAGAAGAAAAATGAAGCAGCAAATATGAGAAAGGAGATAATAAGAAAGGAGATAATAATTAATGAAATAAATTACATTAACTAGAAAAATAGGTGTTGGTGTATCATTGGTTGGGACAGAATGTGATATAGGGTGGGATACAGAAAATTCCGAGTGCAAAAGAAAGCAAGAGCCCATAATATTTGCATCCTCTCATTTTCTCAAGGTTCACCTTGAAAGTTTAAAGAGGTATAAAAAAAGTTCATCCAATAAACTTGATGTTTGATAAAAGAAGAAGTCCATACACCCTCAAGGAAACGTTATTCGAAGATCAAGCCCTACAAAGAAAAATCAAATTTTCAAAGGCTTTAAAGAAGTTCAAACAAAGCTCTCAAAGTTCTTCATCAAATTTAAGCCAAAACCCTTGAATAAGTGTTTCCTACTTGAAGACTAAACTTCATGTAAAGAAGATCGCAGGTTAGATTCCAAGATGATTCAAGAGCGATTTTCATGGAGGTAATCCATTTCCTAACAAGTTAGTCATCGTTCATCCTAAATACTTCAAACTTGACGGTTACACTCAAGATGAAGTCAAAAATCCCTCAAATCAGTTTTGAACCTTAAAGTCGTATAACCCCTTTAGCGAAGACTATGAAGAACCAAGTTCACCATTTTATAATCTAGAATCAAATGATATGTAATAGGGAATTGTACTCAATATTCTGTACGAATTAGTTTATGTCGAATTGACAGTTTACAAAAGACTTGAAACACTCTTTGAAATTCTCACTATAAACCAGCTTGCATCACAATAGATATGTATGGACATGTGATTATTGTTTAACAGATATCAATGTAAGAGATTTCATCCAACTTTTTGCAGGGTGAAGCGTTTGGAAACCTGAAAGCCCAAGCAATCTTTTAAATTTATATAGTTTTACATTATTTTAATCTAGTAAATAGATTTATAAGTATTTATAATACACATGTGCTAAATATGTGATAAAACTTAGAAACTTTGATGATGATATTGTGATCAGAAGAAAATGAAACTATATTCTCACTTGCCTTGTAAACATTCCTACACACCGAATCACTACTAGCTCCTACATGGCTACATACTATGAATGGCTGTATTTGGAGGACATGGTCCATGCTCTCTCGTCATCCTCTTTGGCTCCCATTTTCCTTTTACAGACCCTGTTCCCAACGAAAGGAGAGTGTAAAAGCCAATGAAATTGCCTGAAATATCCATTGGACAAAACCTGCGGAAAAAGAAGTCAAATACCCCACACAAGCAACTAAACCAAGATCCAAATCTACCTGATAACGACCATATAACAATGAATCCTAAAGCTTCTTGTACCATACCCACAATCAATTTATAAGTCCTATCTAATCTAATCTAACAACTAATAAAGCCTCTTGTTTCTTGAAATTAGTTCAAAAAAATCTTCATCCCAATTCCACTCTACCAATAACAATAATAACAGTCAGTACCAACAAAGTACATGATTTTCCATCCCACCAATACTAGTAGCATATTTTTAAAAATTTAAATTAAATTAACCTACTTTAGCATTTACTTGGGGCAAGAAAGAAGCAGCAAGTAGGGTTTCAAAAATCAAAATTGTTTGCTTTCTTCAATCTAGGGCCGTCGTAAAAACCCTTTCTTTCTTATCTTGAAACCCAATTGGATCTGTGTTTTTGCTGTTGAGTTTGATATGGCGGCTGTAGATTCGGAGAAGAAGGCTGAAGAAGAGAAAGTGGTGAGCGGTGAGTTGCTTTTCTGCGGTACTACTGCTTGGGACACAATAGGCAAGGTTTACCAAAAGAACGACAATCTGGTCTCTCCCACTAGGCTCAGGCCGCTTATTGGCGTCGATATTCGCTTTGTTGCTTCTGGTTGTGGTAAGGAGTTGAAAAAGATGACACCTTTATGTTATTTAGCTAGTGTTTTGATGGGATTTTTACTGAATTTGGGGGAATTGTAGCTTCTTGTCATTGTGTGGCGTTGGATGCTGAAGGGAGGTGTTACACTTGGGGAAGAAACGAGGCTAGTTTGGTTTTCGGTTTATTCGTACATTTGTGTATTTGATTTGATGGGGGAAGTTCTTTGAGAAGACGGGTTTTTCCGAAGCATTAGTGAAAAACCACATTCTGTGAACATTGTGTTAGGGAGGAGTGGTTTTTGTCCTAATGTAGAGAAAAGACTGGTTTTTTTACAAGACTTGCTCTTTATTGTATTGTATGTGTAGGTGATTGTTTCTGTATTGTAATGCCTGCAGAAGGGACAGCTTGGTCATGGAGATAGGATTCAACGGGACAGGCCTACTATTGTTTCGGAACTATCCAAGTGCGTGTGTTGAGTTTTCATCTCTATATTATGGTTTGGATTTGTCTGTAAGATGTGATAACTGGGCTTGAGTTAATAACCAAGTCATGTATATTGAAATAACCTTTACCTACTTAAACAAAATTATCGTTTTCTTAATAGACTGCATAAATAAATATAATGATTCTCACAAAAGATTTGTCATTGTGTTGTCCAACTTCTTTTCAGACATAAAATTGTTCTAGCTGCAGCTGGGAAGGGTCATACTGTAGTATTAACTGATGAGGGGATCACTTTTGCTTTTGGATGGAACAAGCATGGGCAGCTTGGTTCAGGTTCAGCTAAAAACGGTAGGTGCTGTGCAGCATGTTATTTGGGAAGCTCTGAGCTAGAATGTTCCAATAAAATAGACACTATGCTATAACTTTTGATGTTTAAGAAATCTGACTATGTAATCTTGTTTGTGTTTGTTATGTTCTATTGGAGTATCTTCGTAGTTTTAGTTGTCATGTTTTTTATTCGGTCTCCCTTCTGTTAATGTCCTGTCTTTTTTTTCTGCAGTAGTATATTTTTATTTGACAGGTAACTTCAGGTTACAACTTGAATAGGCTGTCATGAGTATTGTGATTTCGTTTCGCTGGGAACTGTACTGGACACTCTAAAGTCTAAAGTATTTGCCACATTACATTTGCTTTCTTAAACTTTGTTTTACACTGGCTGTACCCTTCAAAGCTTGAACTGTTATGTTACCACCTTAGCTGATCATTGTTGTTAAAAATATTGTGAAACTTTCTTCCTTCACATAGCGAAAGAGATTTTTTACTCCATGGTTACTTTTTCAGATTACTTTATTGATAACTTGCAGAAATATTGATACTCCTATGTGACAATTTATATAGTTGAGGTGGCTAGTTGAGAAAAAATGCATAAATTAAGTAGTGCCATTGTACTAATGTTTATTTGGAAAAAAGGTGTACAGACTACAGAGCTTCAAAGTTCATAGTAACTTGAGCTTCCCTGCTACTAGATACATTAAATCCAACCCCGCTTAAAGGCAGTCTGTGGACTTTTATGAAGTGTCATGATATATTTCGGAAATCAAGCAAGGATTACTTTGGGCTTACTTAATTTCTTAATACGACGAAAGATCTATGAGGACAATATTGTTAACACTTGTTGGACTTGGACCTTTTATGCATTATCGAATTTTGCAACGTTATCCTGCTAAAGCTTATTGCTCGTCTGTGAACTAATTTTTCCATTTCATTTCTGTTTTGTTTAGTGGTAGTCTAAACCCCAGGATTTGTACACAAGTCACAACTCCTTAAGTTCATCATCCAGTGTAAAAATGAAGTTACAGTTGATTATAGTCTTCTATTTATGCTTTTGCAGAATTTGAACCATCTCCAGTTCGTTGTCAAGTAACTGATGTTAAAACGATAGCGTGTGGGGCTGAATTTACTGTTTGGTTGACTTCGACTGAAGGATCTACTATAATGTATGGCTTTACATCTTTTTTACTTTATTGGGTCATTCAATATTATATGCTGTTTATACATAGAAAGTATGCTGAATTGCTGATACTTCCGTCTATTTCATCAAGGACTGCTGGTCTTCCACAGTTTGGTCAACTTGGTCATGGCACCGATAATGAGGTACTGTTGAGGAACAAACTTATCATGCATTATGATTCATGCACTTGTTGAGTATATTTGCCACTGCCCTTTCCAGAGTATTGGACGTATTCATTGTGGATAAGGTTTTGTTAAAGGAACAGTGGAAACATTAAATTGCACGGAAACTGATTTTTCCATATCTGTTTTCTCATATGAAGTACGGACACATTCCCCCCCTACGCAATACCCAAAAATACGTATTTAGTATGAAAACAGCTGGAAATGTATTTTTATCTTTATACTATTTTTCACACACACACACACACACACATATCTCTTTTGCTTTATTTCATGTTTGGGTACAGAGGTCGGTTAGAAGATTAAAAGTGAAGACGCAAAACCTATCTTTAGTCCACAGTTTCAAATATCAATTAGCAATTGCATCTATCTTCTTCTCCTCTTTCTTTTCTCTTGGCATTATTCTCTCCTAGGTATATAGACTCCAACGTTTGGACGGGCTCTCCTGTATCTCGTGTCCCTGATTCCTTCCTCTCACCGCTGTCTTCTTTTTACCCTGTTTCCCGTGTATTTTAGATATCAATGGTGAATTTGCTTGCTATCTGGAAGGACTTAGTATATACCATGGTCTTTGGTTTGGTCCCTGTTAGTTTCTGTAAACAATGGGTGTATGTGCCTAATGCATGATACTGTGGGTTGAATGATAACGTAAACGTGTTCTGAAATGGGGTTTTAAGTCTTTTTTATGCATTTGTATCTCGACATTTTGGGCTTTGCCTTTATGTATTGGTTTCGTGTCGTAATTGTATACCTTATGTGTATTGGTGCTTTGGAGGTTCTATGTTTCAGCCATTTAACTGAATTGTGAACCACTTTCGAGATCTGCCGTTTGTATTTTGTTTGTTCGAGCAATCAGAATCCTTTTTTTCTTTGCAGTACAATACGAAAGATAGTTCTGTGAAGCTTGCATATGAAGCTCAACCTCGGCCCAGGGCTATAGCTGCTTTTGCTGGAGAGACCATAGTTAAAGTTGCTTGTGGAAATAATCATACAGGTTTTTTATATACTCAGTTTTTTCAACCTTTTAATTAATTTTTTCCATTTTTTTACTTGCTTGTCTGTTTTGTGTCAATCATTCAAACCTCATAACCCTGCAAGTTGACAGAGTTCTGATTCTTACTCCTTTTAACTTCTCAGTGGCAGTTGATAAGAATGGCTATGTTTACACGTAAGTTCTGATTTATTGTAAAATTTGTACGATGTCTTTTTTTTACTAATATGACTGATTTTTTCTACGTTCTTTTGGTTTATTATGCTGAATGATTAGGTGGGGCTATGGTGGTTACGGAAGGTATTCTTTATCTATGTTAACTGGCTATATGATTTCTTTTTTTGAGAATTCTATATGATTATTTTCCTTGTTACAGAATTGTAACTTTTGCTACTGTTCAACAGGCTTGGACATAGAGAACAGAAAGATGAATGGGCTCCACGTCGTATTGATGTTTTTACAAGGAATAATGTTCTTCCACCTGAAGCAGTTCTGTCAGCTGGTGCTGCAAACTCTGCATGCACAGCAGGTGGGACTCCCTTACTCCTGTCTTTTGGTTTATATGTGGTCATGCTTAACTGGAATGCTTTGTTTTTAAATTCACAATTCCTCCGTCAAAAAACTTCCTAACTTTTGATTACTGTGAATCTGAAACTCCGACATTGATATTTATATTGTTTTGCCCTGCTTAATTCTCTCTGCAGGAGGTGGGCAGCTTTACATGTGGGGTAAGATAAAGAACAACGGAGATGATTGGATGTACCCTAAACCTCTCATGGACTTAAGGTACCTCAATGTGCTTCATAGATATTATGTTCGCTAAACCAACATTACTTCTAGATGCTAGAATCAGACCTGTTAGTTAATATGTTGGGTTGATTAGCACTTTTGTTCGTTGTATGTTGTATAAAGGTTTTAAGACGGGTTGACTATACCTTGTACTAATTTCAAACACATGTTGCATCACTACAGAAAAGAAAACTACTAGTAATGAAAAACAATAGTATTTGATTTATCAGTCTCTATATGTGATTCTAGATTATCAATTATATATTTTGATGTTCTATGAAGCTTTTAAAACCTAGACTTCCTTGTCTACGTTTATCTGAAAATAAGAATTGATTTGGCTGATTCAGACTGGTTACTTCAATATTACTATTTCTTTTTCATTTTTAAACTCCAAATGCATCAGTTCTGTGATATTCTAAATTACGAGTAGAAACTTGCCTTTTGTAAAAATGGTTGGCTTCTCTTTTTTCTTTTTCCTTACCCTTTTTTATATTGATAAGCTGACTCTCTTGCAGTGGCTGGAACTTACGCTGTATGGATTCGGGCTACATGCACCACTTCGTTGGAGCTGATTCCTCTTGCATAAGCTGGGGACAAGGAAAATCTGGGGAACTCGGATATGGGCCACATGGACAAAAGTATTTGGCTGATTTAGAAATATGTAGTTTTAACTCCATGATAGCTCACAAATATGTCTGAAGTTGTAAATATGCAAGTGTATTAACGATGTCTGATCTGCTTTTACAGGTCTTCTGCTGCTCCTAAAAAGGTAGACATGCTTGAGGGGATGCACGTCCTAAGGTTAGTGTTGTTTGACAAATGTTGTTTTCTATAAGGTCGATGGGAAACTAATTGCTATTTTTATACTCTAGTGTTGCCTGTGGATTTGCTCATTCCCTTGTGGTCGTCGATAGATCAAATATTGCTGATCAACTTGAGCAGGTAATTGTCCAGAAATACCAACTATTCACTGTCATTTTGTTTTTAATTTTATACTATATCTATTTATTTTGACTCTTACATATTTAGTACCCCTTGGGACTTTAGCTCAGCTACAATCCAATTAATTGGGGCTGCCAATCTTCTCACTCATCACTTAATGCTAACATGATTTTGATCCCTACCTAAGGCAAAACTGTATCATGTGAACACATTTTGGCAGAACTTCTGCGTAATAGCGTTCTCAAGTCGAAATTTGAAAATTAAAATAACTTGGAACAATACATTTTGTCAAAACTTCTGTTTTCATTCCATATTTGAAAATTGAAAGAATTTGGAACGATACAGACAATTTTAGATTGTAGAGGAACTTGTATTAAATGAATTTGAGAGTTGAATCTTTGTTGCACACTGCTGGTGTGCCCTTGGCATTAAAATTATTAGCCCAGTGTAAGATTATAGAAGTGGTTCAGGTTGTATTTACAGTGTTCTTTCACTTTTTTCATGACAGTTTGAAATATATGATGGAAAAGCTGCTGGGGAAGGTAACATTTCAAAAAACTATTCAATTCTTCTTTAATTCATAAATAGTTGTACGGAGAAACCGTGGTTTATTTTCTTAATCGAATGGATTGCTGGAAATATAGCCAAACCATTCAAATGCCTATTGAAAATTCATCCAGTAGTACTGTAGTATAACAATTCAATTCTAAACTTCCATGCTACAGTACCTGAAGAACCTGAAAGTGAACCTGCTGCTGCTGAAAAACCCGTGAAAAAAGCCCCCGCTAAAAAATCTCAAGCCTCAACAAAAAGGAAAAAGGCAGATGTTTCTTCAGAATCTGAGGATGAGGATGATGGAGGTAGTGAGTATGACAGTGATCAAAGTGACGAAGAATTGAATGGCCATGCAAAAGGTAAAGGACGAGGGAAAAATAACGGTAAATCTGCTACAGCAAAGAAAGGGACTGGGCGTGGGAGGGGCCGCCCTCCATCAGCATCTAAAACTACGCCTAGTGCTGGAAAATCATCGACGGGCAAGAGAGGCAGGCCTAGGAAGACTTAACACCATGCTATGCGGTGCCAACACATTAACCTTTGTATTCTAATGCACTGTGCTGCTACTACTGTCTCTTGTCCTCTTAATTTTTAATTTTTTTGTTCTGGTTTTATGGGGATGCATTTGAACCAAATTTTGAGTAAAATCTAATCCTGATTTGACTCTGGCATTCTGAAGTAGGGTATACTTGTATGAGACTTGCTTCAACGAGTAATGGAAATGCATTTTTCTCTTTTGAAATTTTCATGTATCTGTTGCAGTGCTTTTACTTGCAAATTTCCATCAGGTTCCTAGAAATGCTATTCAAAGTAGGTTTTGTTAACGACAAAGCAAAACTATATAAATGTATTCCATGAAAATAAGAAGGGCTTTTTTACAGGCAGGTCGAAACCTTTGTCCTACCTGATAACAGGTAAAAATTTAAAAAATTAACATATTTATTCTGTTAAATTTTAAAATACTAAAGTAAAAATAGATAATTCTAAAAGAATATTATTTTATTTTTAAAAATATTTTAGAAGGAAAATTTGAATTTTTTTATTAATATTTATATTTTTTTAATTTAAATGTTCACAAGACGGAAATGCATCGTCAAGACTGTAAGGCGATCGCTCTATCACCATATAAATATTTAACTTAAAAAAATATAAATATTAATAAAAAAATTAAAATTTAATTTTTAAAATATTTTGAAAAATTAAATATATTTTTTTAGAATTACCTATTTTTTATTTTAGTATTTTAAAATTTAACAGAATAAATATGTTAATTTTTTATCTGTTGTTAGACAGGACAAAATCATGCCTTATCGTAGAAAAGTCCAAACTAAAAATAATATTCTATCCATCCAGAAAACTTTATATTACGGACCGAGGAGTTCTTTTTTGCAAAAACGATGCCGATCGATTTCCTTTTTGTGATACATTATGGAACCTTGCCAATGCAGTGATTAAACAAACACATCGATAGAAATAGAAGATTCCGAACTTCTTCAACCTTTAACTTCTGCTGTGTTACAAGAGACCCCCAAACTAGACGCAAAATGACTTAGAACTTGATCAAGACAGAAATTATACTCAAAATGTATATGATGGTGCCAAGAGACAAGAACACTAGTACCTCATGATCAAGCAAGCAGCAAGTTTGATCAGAAATAAGAAGAATGGCAAAGTTTCAGAACCTCTCCAATTCGAATATAAATACTACACACACAACATCAGTAGAAGCTCATATCTAATCCCTTTCTATTTGAATAGTAACATGAGAGATATTATACTCTCTCTTTATATAGCCAACTACTTTGTCCAGCACTAAATCAGCATCAGCATCAGGCTGTATCTTCACATGACAAGCTAACAAAACTTTACCGACAGTTATTGCCCAGATATGCAATTCATGAATTGCAACGACTTCCTCCATCTCGCACAGCCCCTTTTCAAGTCTTGTTGCATCTATCTCTCTAGGAGTGCTCTCCATAAGGACCTCAAGAATGTTACGCAGCATCCTGATAGTCGTGAACAGTACAATTACAGAAAAAATGAGTGTACAAATCAAATCAATGATTTTCCACTCAGGCTTGTACCAAATGAGTGCTCCACCAATCATTACCCCGATACTTTGGATTGAATCCCCAATCACATGGAGATAGGCGCCCTGAACATTTATATTCCTCTGCTTCTTTTGCTTAGTGTTTGACTTACTGTTATCTTCAAGCAAAGGTACACTGAGGCTTTCATCATGAGCATGATCGTGTTGATGATCATCGTGCTTGTCATGATGATGATGTCTGGTAACACTCACTCCATGACTATGTAGGTGCTCATCCTTGGAGCCATGACCGTGATCCCCATGCCCATGATGTCCATGGTCGTGATCGTGACTATGGCCATGTCCATGTCCATGCCCATGCCCATGATCATGTCCCAGCAAAACAGCCATGACGATATTCACCAACAAACCAAAAGCAGATACTAAGAACATCAAGAACCCTTGAACTTCCCCAGTTTCATGGATAAGGCGGTCAATGGCTTCGTATACCAGAATACCGGCTAGTAACCATATCATCTGGATTGAAACAAGAGCTCCCAAAATCTCTATCCGGAAAAATCCATACGATTGTCGTGGATTAGCTTCCCATCCAGCAGCCCAGAGTGAAAACAAGGATATAGCAAAAGCGGCAACGTCTGAGAGCAGATGTGCTGCATCAGTCAGTATTGCGAGGCTGTTAGCTTTGATACCCCCAGCAACCTCGATGCTCATAAAGACAATGCAGAGTCCCACAGCAATCAAGAGCTTCCTCATAGCAGTCGCACGCTCCTGAGCATCCTTAGAACTTGTTTCCCCATCAGAGAAACCACAAGGCACACCTGCACATACTTTACTTCCAGAGTTCTCTGTAGTTGGCAACTCACCACGAATCTCAACAATATGCCCTTGCTCCGAGCTACTGCTGTCCATCTACATAAATGTAACGTGTAATTAGCTAAAAACAAACCACTTGTTTGGCCTCACACTTGAATTGATTATTCTCAATTCAAGTGTCTGCATTAAGCATATAATCAGGCAATCTGTCTTCAGCAGCTAGACAGCTTCAAAAACCAATCTTTTGGCAAAAACAAAAGAATCATATAGAAACAAACTTGTAGGGGCATAAAGTAACCAATTGTACTAGCTGATGACCCTAAATATGGAATAAACTTGCTAGACAAAAAGTCATCCTAAAAATGTAGCTCGCGATTAGGACATTAAACAATCATAAAGTACTGAACAAACATAACTCACAAGTAAATTAGCTGCATTGCCATGGATTTTACAAACTAAACAAAGAAACCGGTTTCTTTGGATAAAATATATCACTCAGAAACTACAAAATTATAAAGAACTAACTTGGTTGAAAAAATGTCATCCTAACGAAGCAGCTAGCAGCTAGCAGCTAGACATTAAACGTACTGACTAAAACATACATTAGTAAGAATCCACAGGTAGAGGCTGCATTGCCATGTATATCACAAAGTACACAAAGAAACCGGTTTCTTTTGACAAAATGACAAGAATCACTCAGAAATTACAGAATTATACCACACAAAAGTGTCCTAAATAAAGAACAAACTTTCTAGCAAAACATGCCATCCTAACTAAGCAGCTAGCAACTAGACATTAAACAATACTGACTAAACATACATTAGTAAGAATCCACAGGTTACAGGTAGAGGCATAAATAATCTGCATTGTCATGGATATCACAAACACACAAAGTACACAAAGAAACCGTTTTCTTTGGAGAAAACGAAATGAATCATTCATAAACTAGCGAAAAAACTAACTTGGTAGCAAAACAATCACAAGGTACTAGAGACTAAACCCCACTCAGCAAGAACCAATTTTATTGGCACAAACAAGCTGAAATACCTTGATATCACAAAAAAAACCAAAAGTTCCCACAGAAGAGCAGAGCAGTCAATACAGAGTCTCAAGAACGTAAGAGCTCCAATACAGTGATTATAAGTAGCTCCAATGGCCGCAGTAAAAATATGAAAACTAAAAGGCCAAAACAAAAATACAAAGAGAAAGAAAACGACAGATCTAGAAAAGAGAAATAAAGGCACTATTTCGGTGTAGAGTCACATGCTTTACGCTTTCTTTCTTTTCCAAGAAAAGGAATCAAACAGTAAATTTGTACACGAATGATTAACTGAATATTCATCCATCATATTCATATGCATAATGGCATGGGAGATAAGGATCAAAAGGGTATTTACCTTTTCCTTGATTTCTTCCTTTCTGTTGAGCTATGATGAATGATTCGGAATGGGTAGCTGAAATGAAATCTTTCTTTTCTAGGGTTTATGATTTGATTTTTGCAAGAAAAGGTAGCTGGTTCGATTCATATACTCAACATTTATGGGTGTCATCGCATTCAAGAAGAATCTCTGTCAAACTGGAATTCTTTCTCACTATTAATTACGAGTCAAAATCGGTAGAATCGAATTTTCCTCTTGGAGAAAATATAATCTCATCGGAGTTATACTTTGCGGAACCATCAGATTATATTTAATTTTTGTTATAAATTAATAAGGATGTTATCAATCAGAATGATGTTGTAATATGAAAAATATTTATAATAAACTATATGTGTTTTGATTGATAAAAACGATGATGGTTTCGAGATATATATTCGTATTTAGATAAATTTATATATAGATGTTTTTCTCTCATGAGACTTGTGTTTACATAAAATGTCAATAATCATATTGTTTAAATATATAATTAAACACGCTAATGAAGTCTACATCATTTGGTTAGGCTGATATGTCATGATTTCAGAGGTTATTGGTTCGATTACTGTTAAAGTGGATTTGTGTTCTAATGTATGTTAGCTTTGTAATAGATCGAGTTGATGAGTGGTAACAATGTAATGATTGATTCAATTAGCGAATAATTTGAGTAGATTTCATGTAAATATAATTGACTGATTGTAATAAAACGATGGTAATAATATATTCTTGAGAAACAATGTAATTAAATATTCAAATTCATACTTTAACGTGATAAATGTAATTGTAATTAAAATAATTCCGAAATTAAGTTTTACGAACATATTTCTTCCTTAATCTTTATGCCTAAAATCCAATATGATATTAAAACTTTCTCTGTTTCGTGCTCATAATTTTAAATGTCCTGTCTAAGTTGTAGTTTTTTTGCTATTTATAAAAAATAATATATATAAAATTTATATATCACATTACTTCTAATAAAGTCAAAACGCACACCTACACATGTAATATATAGTTATAATGTTATAATAACGCTTATTATATTACATGTCGAAAAGTAAACTACAACAATATAGGACGATAGAGTATGTTAATTTTTACTTTTTTATTTCTTTTTCGTTTTCAGACTTCATCATCAACTACTATTTCAATATTAAGTTTTATTTTTTGTGAGTTTCGAAAAGTTTAGAAAAATGAATGAAGTAGTAAATAAATTGAATAAAATAGAAGTACTAATAAGGAAGAAATTTTCAAGGGATGTAAAATTCAAATTAGAAGGTATCGAAGTGAAATGAGATAAGTTTAGTCGGAAGGGACGGAGGATGATTACTCAGAGTTCAATCATTACTATGTACGTGACATCCAATCGTCCATCATTTTTGGGCTTAAAATATGGATTTCTTGATCATAATGGGTGTGATAAGGTGTCATGGGCCATAAATGATATATAAATACCCTTATGACGTGTATCTGAATTCCTTTAAATATTCTTTTTAACTTAAATATACGTTTACCTTTTAAAATAATATACGAGAAAATTAATAAAATTAATATTTAAATAGATTTTTCGGATATACGAGGAAATTTGACGGACCTTACACAGTAATTTTCGAATTCATATGGAAGTTTTGATTGAATTTTAATTCAAATATAATTAAAATACTAATTAAATTTTAATTGAATTATAAAATGTTTTGTAATATATAAAAGTCGAATTTTTTGTTGGTTTTTATAGATTACTTTTTTAATTAAGATATCTCACAATTAAACTTGAAAAATATATACACCCAAATTGCAAGGCAAATACAAAAATGTTTACATCTCAAATAAAATGTCTAATATTGATCAATGAAATATTTTTAATATCAAATAATGTTTGATACCGATTGATTAACTTCTAAAATGACCATACAAATAATCTTGTCGAATTCAGAATCAGGCAATACCTTGAACTCTGATTTTGTGATTGACGTTGTCACGTTAGTAAAACTATATTATGAGTTTAAGGAAGTCCAACTACATACATTGGATTTAAAGAAAGTATCCTCATGCGTACATAAGTAGTTTTTCATGTATACAATTTCGCAATACAAACAAAAATAAAAAATGCAAATAATTATACAATACTAAATGATTGATATTATTCATTTATTACTCTTAGGTAAAAATGATTGATAGATTTGATTGTTTATTATTCATTTACTACTCTGAGGTAAAATTGATTGATAGATTTGGTTGTTTATTATGCATTTACTCTTGGTACAATTGAGCAGAATAGATGGATGAATGATACCCTTGCCAAACAGATAAAGTTAAGCTAAAGCTAGCTGTTCTCTATTCTAACGTCTGAAAGATCTTTCCATTGGTCAATTCAATAAATGAACATCACACTCATCTTCTCCACTATCACATCTTATACCAAGTCCATTTTGTATGTTCAATTATCCAAATCAGGCTATTACTCACTGCTAAATAGCAGGTTATCTTGACTTATAATCTCAAATGCCCAGGTAAGAAACCTGTTTAATGCGGCTCCCAGTTTGCTGTACGATACATAATTACACACGCTGCTACAGAACAAACAGTATATCAACACCAGTACAGTATATATATTTTATCGTGTGCAATCAGATCATCGTTCCTCACGTCTAACTGTATTTGGATTAGACATCATGTCCATCATCATCTTCTCAGGCGAGTCCTCCCAATTTGAAAATGTCTTCAGGTCAATCTATAAGGGTTTATATAAGATAAATGCATCAATTTTCTGCATAATGGAATCGCAAACTATCAATATCAGTGTAAATTAACTGGCTTGGTGTAAGTACCTTTCGCCTTTGATCAGTAAAGAGTTGCTCCCGCTTTTTATAAGATTCTTGAGTTCCACTCGCGGCTTTCCCCCCTAATCCCCACACCTCCACTTCCAAAACTGAGGCTTCAACAGGCAAGTACCCCTATATGCATGAAACAATATTCATTTTCGCTCTCGTTATGTTCTCACGAAATAGAATGAAGACAATTAAGACATCTCCCATAAATTACATGAGCAAGCTTCACTTAATTATTGTTGGCACAGACAAAAATAACATTGCTTTGGCATAGATAAATTCTACTTTCACCATAGGCATGAATTATACTTTATTTTGAGAAAGCCAAAAGGTAAAATAAAAAGCTCTTTTCAAAACCTTTTTTTATTCTTCTTTTCACTTATTCATATCTAAGCAGAAGACATTATTTAAGAAGGCTCTCTGTCTATTTCCAAAGTAAAGCATTATAGCAAACTACTTTCTGCTAGCCAGCCCAAAAAAGAAAAGGGAAAATAAAAGCTCTGAGATCATATATACCTGATTGAAGAATAGAGGGCCAGCTTGGTATGTTTTATCCACAGCATGGTGGCGTAAAGTAACTTTGGCAAAATCCTCTTCCAAAAATATTCTCTCGTTTCCACTTGATCCACCGAATGCAATTCCAACTGGTTTTGGATGACTCTCGTATCTACCAGCTGGATGCAAATGGCTATAGACAAAGTTTTTCTCCCTTCCTGCAGAATGGTAAAACGAGAAAAACTCTGTTTAGGATCATCATGACAAGTAACAAACTCAAAGAACTTGCTGAAAATAAAGGGATAAGTTCCCCAACTCACCAGAAGATGGTATTGCATTGAACACTGGGTGTAGAGCATATAGACTACCAGATGTTCCATAGTACGCATCCTTATTTTCGAAACCCTGATGAGTTAGTGCACCAATAATCCATCTATTTGTGCTGTTGTTCTCACATGCAGAAATAATCATCAACACCGGACCATTATAACCTTCCACATTTGACCAGAATCGATTGAGACCTTTCCCATGAACAGATGACCTGTAAATTGTCCAAAATACATCCAAAGTCAATATTCATTCGTAGTCTGAATAATAAGAGCATGAACCTGCTGGATATCGCTCTTATGGCATGTAGAGTATTCTTATTGCTTTTGCACAGAATATTTTCCAAGAAGTGAGCATTCAAATAATTTAACTAAAAATTGATAATGAATTAGAAACAAACTGTTGATCCACAAGGCACCAGACAATATTTATAGAACAAATCACGAAAATAGTACTACCACCAGGCAAGAATACAAATAATCAAGGAAGATGGACATGGTCACACAGGGACTAGAACGTGTAGTACACTAACCGATAAATGAGGAAATCACTTGCTTCATCAACATCAATTGGAAAGGAAACTTTCGATATCTCTTCATGTATAAGACCTCTCACCGTGAGTGAGATGGCCCAGGCCCTTCCAGAAGTTAAAAGGCAGGTATCTTGTGGCGAAGTTTCATCCGTGGAAGAGCAGGATGGTAGCTCCGACTTGTCCTGAAGTTAATTATTAAATGCATATAAGACTAGAACTCTCCCAAGTTCCAAAACACAAGAGAATTCACATTCATCAAATCACTATTCCAGGGTTCAGCAAATAAAGATTTTTTTTTTTTTTGTGAATGATATTGGAACCTGAAATCTCTTTTGGTAAGTAGTACTCCCTCCGTATCAACAAACTTCATACATCTGTCATTTTTAGCCGTCCCACCAAACTTCATACATTACTAAAAAAGTAAGTTACCCCACCACTAACAAATAATAAACAATCTCAACTTTACACAAACATTACACTTTTTGCCACTAAAACTACAATTTTCCCCACCTTCTTCATTTTGTATCATTACTTTAACTTTTCGCATAAAACTATGTGCCAACCCTAATGTATGAAGTTTGATGGGACGGAGGGAGTAGTTAATTGTTTGGTTTACTTGTGCGATGAAACATCATGACACGAAACACTAATCACACCCTGTAGGTCCGAGAAACTGAAAAACCCACTTAAAATAACCCATCCCCTACTCCTAAAAATAAGAAAACCTTAACTCTCTATTTCAAGCTTATAATATAATCCGACATCAACCATAATAAGCTGCACATCTCACGACCATTCTGTGTCTTATACAAGACAAGAGTCATTCTTGTTACTGAACACAATCCAACCGCATATATCCTTTTCTACAATAAGGTTCTCTTTAGCAAAGCTAGCTCATAACCTAGCTGATAAGCTAGTTGATTTTTATAGAAGTGTTTAGTAAATCAGTTTTATAAGCTTCCTGAACAAGCTTACTAGGTCAGCTAGATTAGCAGCTAGGCGTTCACATAACAGACCTATTATGAAAATAAGCTCCTCGAGTTGATAATTTGTGCAAAACAGAGACTAAGAAACAACTCACTCACACAGCTTTTGAAATTTCTCGATAGAAACCCATCTTAAAATTGATTAACTCAATAACACAGAGTAGCAAAATTACCACCCGAAACTTTTTAACATATGGTTAGCTCTCCAATAGACATGACACAATCCACATAACTTGCTCTCGAGTCTTCAACTGTAGTACGCATATCATATCCATTTCTCCCAAATTTTCCTACTTGTATAATAAATCTAATACTTTATATCAGGTGAGTAAAAACCATTCCAACTCATATCTCAACAGGTTCAATCAAACACTAAAATTGAAAGAAGCAATACGCAAGACTAGGAACAGCGAGAAATCAAATTTTATAGAATTATCAAGTTTCTTACCTCACAAGTAGCGAAGTAGCAGAGTCTGGCATGGACGAACTGAACGAAGCAATCTGGGAGGTTCGGTGCGGTGTGCAAGGCCCATGAATGAAGTTTCACAGCAAGGAGTTGAACATCAAAGTCTGCAACATCAAACTCACTGAAATCCAGTTTCTCAATATCCTCAGAGCACGATGCAGTAGCTGATGCTACCAAATGAGAAACATCAGGAAGATTGCATTCCCCTTTTCTGTTTCCAGTATTAGGTTTTTGTCTACTAGAATCCCATGCAAAAATCCAACAAATCAGAAGAAGCATCAAAACTTCTTTGGGGTGGCAAAACCCACTTAATTTGTAATCCCCATCATATTGCTCAAATTGCAAGTTAACCGGCAGCTCAGCCTTCGAACAAGTAACTGAAAAGGCCCGCAACAAGTTATTGAATGACGCTGAAGCAACAGTCCTCGCACAACATTTCGTATACCCCCTCAAGAATTCAATCCAACTCACTCCATCTTTATCAACAACAAAGTACAAATCAACTATTACAGAACTTAAATGGCTAAAAAATCCCTTTAACTCCTTTGTCACCGTAGCCTGTTCCAAGTTGTTGAAATCCAACTCGAAACATTTCTGAAACAAACACAAGACATATAAATAAACACACTGAAAATTCATCCAAATGTTCCAGCACATTCGACGAAAATGCACCATATACAAGCATTTCTAATTCCATTAACATTAGTCCATCAAAATTATATCTTTAACAAAGTAGCCTACTTGCAGTGGCAATAGAAGGAAAAAAAAAACCCCATCTTTCCTAAGAAACAATAAATTTGAATATGGACGAATACTTTAGCATAATATATCAATGGAAAAAGGAAAGGACTATGAAAAAGTTAGTGGCTTTGCAATTACCTGAAGAGAAGTGAGGGGAATTGAGTGAGTTTGGGGATCGGAGAGAAGAGAGAAGGCTTTCTGAAGAGAGGAAAGAGCTCCAGTTGATGCAGCTAGTGATTGTACTTCCTGCAATTCCGGTGATACTTGTTGATCGGTTGATGACGATTGACCCATTTTGGTTTGATAACCGAATTTGGGTTTTCTTGATGATAGTGGTTTTTGTTGATTTCATATGGCTCCTGGAACTTCCAAGAGCCAAGACCAAACGCATTTTGCTGCGATCACGATCAAGCTTTGCTTACGGCTCCTATTTTTATTTTTTTATTTACATGCGAACTTATTATAATAAGTTCAATTCAATTCAGTTTAGTTCGACTTCGTAAAGTCTTCTAAGAGATCAACAATTAATTTAGTTCAGTTCGCTCCGCAAAGTACTTAATTTGGGAAATCAATAAATAACTTAGAAGGTTATTTTGAGTAAATGAAGTACTTGGCTTTAAGAGTTAGGGAACAACTTAGGGAAACATTTGGGAACCATCTGTTTGCAGAGATCTTAGACTAGGATAAATTATAAGGAGAACTCAATTGTCTGTTCTAGTGAATTTCATGTCTCAGAAAGGTCGAAGTGGATTAATTGGAGGATTACGCCACCTCCAGATACACTATAGTTGATGTGTTATTTACTTATTTTGTATTTACATTTCAGCATTAAACACACATACACATTTAATAATGTAAATGTTATTTACTTATTTTGTATTTACATTTCAGCATTAAACACACATACACATTTACTACTGTAAAGCACAATCTCATATATTTATCGCTTAAGTCTTCCGCTCTCTAAATTTAAGTACCAGAAACCCACCAGTTTTCTGAGAAGTAGTGTTTATTGACAAAAGTTTAAAAAAACTATTCAACCCCCCATAACATTTTCCTCTGTCGTTATTTAGACCAATACAAAAGATTTTATCCCGAAATTTTCGATCCCAAAAATGCAAATCCCGTTTGGAAAAAATATTGAATTCCCATATTAAATTTCGAGACGGAATTAAAATTGACTTCACATTCTAATTGGGATTGGGACTTAAATGGAATTTTATATATATTCATATAAAATATATATGTGTTATGTAAAATAGTAAATCATTATACTTTATAAGCAATATTGAATTATTTAATTTATTTTTATTGTACAATGTATCTTAAATTGAAATTACTTATTTGCACTACGATTTTTATATCATCCATGAATGTTCTTGACTTTTGAAGTGAATTTAATCTTTAAATTTTCTTGTTGGTTAGATCAGACGAATTACATGTATAATGATCTTTAAAGTTCGAATCAAATATTTTATGTTGTCTATGTATTTGTTTAAGAATAGTAGAAAAACAACTTAATATTTAAATTTGATGATGAATATACATTAGGGTTATTTGGAATCTCGAAAAGAAATTCCAATATCCCAATCCCGAAAAATCATGAATTTATTTGGGATGAAATTGAAATGTGAAATAATTATCCTGATATCGAATTTTCATTCCTAAAATTCAAAAGTCCCAAAATTTCCAACCGACGTCCACATAATTGTTAGCCCATATTTAAATATTATACGATTGGATACAACTTTATTATGTAATAATACATTGTATACGAAATTAAAAAGTAAAGTGTTATTATTAAATCTAAAATAATTGTAATGGTTTGGTTTATATTATAATATTACCATTAAGTACAATACAATAATACTCTTTACATATCTATCAAGAGTTATCACTATCACCTGACTGTGAAATTTGATATCCACCCCCACCACACCCATCTCATGTGTAACTTCATATCCACCACCGCCTAAACTTCAGATCTTATAAACATACCAAGTTCACGTGTATTAGTTTACCCCCCTATGCCACTTGTCCATGACTGTAGTCTATAGATTCTTATTCCCCTTTTGGTGAAAAATTCAACCAGATTCTCCATACTAATCACATCCAAAACCCCACCTAATCTCCTCTCCTCACTTAGATCTGTTATCTCAAACTACGGTAAAAAGTAAAAACTTAGTAAAGGATAATTCTATAAAAGAATAAATTTTGTATAATTATAAAAAATTCCCCTCTCAATTTAAGATTAGTTATAAATAAAATAAACTCCACATTATCATATTTCATTACTTTATTCAACTACGTCTTAATTAATTATACCTCCATATAATAATAAATGACATAATATTTAATAATATTTATCTATATATTGATTTTCATTATAAAATTCAAGATGTGAAACACTTATTCAAAGTTGTTTTTAAAGTAATTTGAACTTTTGAGTGGTAATCATATCGCTTAGCTTAAGTGTAAATAGTAATTCATTTATATATGGACTTTTTTATTGGACAAAAAACATCTCTAACTTGTCAAGTTAGTATTTAATAATTTTATTAAATAAATATAATATTTAAGTTGTGAATATTATATTATTATAAAAAATATATTTTTAATACAAACCTTTACTTAGGAATAAACTCTTTATATGCATATTTTTTCTCGGTCCCGACGATATGACTGTATGGAGTTTTTACAGTATAATTTTTTAAAATTAATTTAAATTAAACTGAAGTATAAAATTTAAATATATATATATCTTTTTCGAAATAACAAAGATAGTTCGAGACTTCAACTTACCAATTAAGATTTATTTCGTTGTTAAAATTGAATGAACTAAATGAAATTAAACCCAATGGAATGAGTTTTAGACGAGGAGAACCCATCCACGTGTACGTCCAGATCCTAATCCAAATCCACCGACAATTACCCGTAACACCGTGAATAAATTATTCCCAATGACATTAACACATCATTAATCAACTGTCCTAACTAATTACACTTCACCAATATTTTCTTCTTCTTCTTCTTCTTCCACTAGACGCTCTACTCCACACTGTTCACACTTCACTGATTCTCATTCTCATCTACCAAAACAACAAGAACAAGTAGAAGCACACACAGACACAAATGGGTTCCGTTTCCTTAAAGATCGGAGATGGAACTGCAAGATTCAAGCGAGCATCCTACTGTTCTTCAGCAGTAAACCTTCTCATGCTCTTCTCCGTAATCACCACAAATCTCTTCGCTCTCTACGCTTTCACATACCACCCACACTCCAACCATGCCCACAACCACAAGAACTTGTCCCTAATCTCAGAAAAAGTCAGCCTCATCCTCAGAGAGATCGGATCTTCCCAAAAGAAGCTGGCCCAGATGGAAAAACAGCTTCTTGGCTACGAAAGCATCGATCTTTCCAAGCCCAACATCGCCACTGAGCTCAAGGAGTTCCTGAACCATCACCAGTTGCCTCTAGGGAAAGATTCAAGAACTGGGATTACTGAAATGGTGGCTTCTGTGGGTCACTCTTGTGAGAAATCTGTTGACTTGTTGTCTCAGTTTATGAGTTATAAGGTCAACGGTCTTTGTCCGGATGATTGGAGTCTTGGGCAGAGGCTCATTTTGCAGGGTTGTGAGCCTTTGCCTAGGAGGAGGTGTTTGGCTAAGATCATTGGTAAGGCTAATTTGCAGCCTATTCCTCTTTCTTTTTGGAGTAATGTTAGTGAGAAGAGTTTTAGCTGGAGTGGTTTAGGGTGTAAGAGTCTTTCTTGTTTGAATAGTAAGAAGTTGAATAGGGATTGTGCTGGTTGTTTTGATATCTTACATGGTTATGAGGCTCAGAAGTATGTTAAGGCTAGGAGTAAGACTGACTTTGTTGTTGATGATGTGTTGGCAATGGGGAGTGGTGGGATTAGGATTGGGTTCGATATTGGGGGCGGTTCGGGGACTTTTGCGGCTAGGATGGGGGAGAGGAGTGTGACTGTGGTGACTGCCGCGTTGAACGTGGATGCGCCGTTTAATGAATTTATTGCGGCGAGGGGGTTGTTTCCGCTGTATTTGAGCTTGGATCATAGGTTCCCGTTTCAGGACAATGCATTTGATTTGGTTCACGTGGCGAATGGCTTGGATGTTGGAGGGAAGCCTGAGAAGTTGGAGTTCTTGATGTTTGATATAGATCGGGTGATTAGGGCTGGTGGGCTGTTGTGGTTGGATAATTTTTATTGTTCGAGTGATGACAAGAGGAGGGCTCTAACTCGGTTGATTGAGAGGTTTGGGTATAAGAAGTTGAAGTGGGTGGTAGGGGAGAAAGTCAATGGTTCAGGGAAATCAGAAGTTTATTTGTCCGCTGTTTTGCAGAAACCGGTAAGGGTATAGTGAAGATTGGATCTTAAATTGGATATATTGGAGATGGAGAACAGTGTTGCGGACATAGTCTTGCGTCTTAGTAGAATTCATATCAGTTCGAAACTTGATGTGCCTATGATTCATTTCTCCTCTTGAATAAGTGAAGGCACTCTCCGAAGAAAATATTACAGGTATTTGCAACCAAAAGGTGTGAATTTCCTATGAAAGTTGTGATAGCTTTTCTATGCATAATACATTACTCATTCGTTCATTATATATTCATAGATGAACTTAGACTGGGGATTCATATTTATTTGATAATGTAATTTAGTTTTATAATACTGAGTTGAGAATGCAGTTTTCCGAAAATGGAGATGACTTCATTTTTGCTTCAGCATTTTGTTCAAACATGTTATTAAACATTTATTGTAGCGGCAATGTGTTTTGTCAGGTCAATTCATACTTCATAAGTACAGTATTAGGAGTATGTCTTGTCTGATTGATGTATTTTGTTCTTGCCATTGGTTAATCTAGTGCTGAGTCCTGAACTGAACATATGAAATCATGAACTGCAGAGCTCCTGAGTTCTTTAGGACAGCAGATATTGATTCTTCTATCGTCATAAAGATTTGTAATAATATGATGATATTGAACATGAGCATGTAAATAGGCTTCGTAATCAGAGGAATGTCCGAGCGGGCTAGCTCTGAATACCACTTTGTTACGTCCCCGAGCTATGGTTGAACGGTAACAAGATAGATTAGAGAAGAAAGGGGAGAATTATTGACGAAA
>JAYMSP010000587.1:0-46281 GCA_036897095.1 Plantago elongata
CTCTGATAGAAGGCTTCCTAGCTAGTCTCGAGGCGAACTAGTCTAGTGCCGCACGGGTCGAGTCTTTTACACGCTTTAGAGTTTTATTCCGTGACAATAAGCTCGCATAGTATTATCTCTTCCCCTTGCCACTATTATAGAAAGTTCCTACAATGGACACCCACAAGAAAAGCTTATCATTTAACTAAAATTGGCAGTCTATCACTGGAACACATACGGTCAAATATATCAAGATAAATGCACAGATGTTCCTCTTGAAGAGAAACCAGAGCTATATGGCTCGACTTAATCAACAAGACGTATCCCAACAAATCTACTGCTCTACTTTTTTTTTACCAAAACTATAACAGAAGTATTCTCAATGGAGCTGATTTCAACACAGAAGCTAACCTTCACGAAAGGTGCCCATTTCTCGACATATAAACCGCGTGCATATCCACCAAGTGCTGCACATAAGCGAAGATTAAACCTTGATCACTACACCATAACAATGACTTCGAACATAAATCTTTTGAAAGTTATTTATGAGACGATACTCTGAATCCGATGTGTCCCTACACTGTATCAAGTTGGAAACATGCAACATTCAACAAAAGTTTTAAAATTTTGAAGTTGATCAGATGTGTCCCTACACTCTATCAAGTTAGTGTCACTACACCATAGAGGTTTGCTGTAAAATAATGAGCTAAACATTTTACCTTCTACAGCTGAAGATATCTCCTCTTCACTTTTAGCAACAGCGTGCCCACGTCCATCATAAGCTAAATGTTTGCTCTTTATCATGAGGGGGTATCCAAAACGCACTCCAGCACTTTTAGCCCCTTCAAGATTGTCTATCTATCCCATGCTATGGAAATATTTAAAAAAATCGTCAGGGAAAGAATCAACAAAATTTGTACATTTAGTACACTTCTCAAGTTCAGATCATCACAAATGTAAAATTTACCTGCATGAATTCAGGAAGAGGTATTCCATGTCGAGAGAAATGCTCTTTCTGAAGGTATTTATCCTGTAAACGGGCACAACTGTATTCCTTAAAGGAGATTCAAACAGATTCTATTCATGGCGCAGGTCACTCTAGGAGCTAATTGATTACAGTGTTGCAGGATGCATAACATAATTGTTTCACAGTCTGAACAAAAACCTGGATGATTCGGTTTGTTGAAGCTTTTGGTTGGCAATCCACCCCATGTTTCTCAAGCTTCTCAAATGTTGCAGCATCAACATGCTCAATCTCGACGGTTAACACTCCACATCTAACAACCGAATCCAAGTTATCTTGATGAGTTAAAATTAAAGACTTGACATTCTAAGGTGGAAGGTATAAAACATTTTCAGAGACAACCTTTTGGCAAACTCTTCAACTGTTGCACTATCATCATAGCTTCCCGCCATATGATGATGACACAATGCATTAGCAGGACAATTCTCCATTGGGTCAAGTATATTAACTTTTATCGCCAACGCGGAAACGGCCTGACACAACATACACCCAAGCTGGCCTCCTCCAAGAACACCTACAACCTTGTCTGACACCCCATGAACCTCCATCTCGGTGCTACTGCTAATCAAACTCATTAAATCCAAGGCCTTGGTACACTCGATTGCATAATTAATAAAGCACTTAGATTGTGCGTGTTCGAACCAAATCAGCTAGAATTCTACACCATGACTTAAAAAATATTACTACTGCCTAAGGATACAATCTTTGCATAAAATTCAAAATTCAATAGTAAAATGCAGATAACTAAGACCGTCCATAATCAGTTGCAACACCATAAAATCCAATATGAAAGAAGTAAAAAATAAATAAAAAAATGAATGAAATAAGGAGGCAAAACAAAACCTGTGGGGAGAATTCAAGGAAGGTCGAATGTGGAGTGTTGTTGGAAAAGGCTTAAGGTCTTGAATGAGAAATTGGGAATGGGTGAATTTGAGGTTTTGGAGCTTGAGCGGGTAAGAAAAAGCGGAACAAGTGTTTGAGTAATCAGTTGTGTGGTTGGAGTGTGATGATGAGATAAACTTAAGCTTTGCATATCTTCTTCCTTGAGCTTTTCCAACAACTATGGCGCCTTTTTCCAACGTAGCAGAGCTCTGGCGTCTTTCAAATCGTCTGTTATCTCTGCGTCTTCACTCTTCTTTGCGTTTTTCTTCCAGTACTGCATTGCTTTTCTTTCTTAAACTGGACCTAAAATTTTGGCAAGGCGAGGCTCGGCGCGGTTGGCTTACTGCGTATGGGTTTAGCCGGGCCTGCTGAACTGTTTCAAGTCTAAAACACTGGTCTTTCCACAGGATGAAGATATAGTTGTACAATATCAGCAAGGGGTAAATAGGCCTTCAAGCAGCTATTTCAAGAAACACTGCCTTGGCTAGTAAATTACCCCCATTGCATTACCTTTTCATAAACTAATTACACAGTCATTGGTCACAAACTATAACACAGGTCATCACAATAGCTAAATAGATTACAAGGCATCTGAGAAAAACTAGGCTTATAACTATATGCGGATTATGTACATTTTGTTGCACCGGCTCATGGATGAGATATATACAGAAACCGAGCATCCACTGCAATCTAGCAACGTTTTTAAACTTTTCGTCATCATTCCCAGCTCATTAGCATCTTCCAAACTGTCTCCTCAACAGCTTTCTTCGAAAAAGGGCATCCATCTCCTTCATCGAGTAAAACTCTGTAAACTTCCCACTCGCGGTCGCCAATCATGTACCTCCCAATTATAGCCTGTTGATATGAAAGATCAGATCAGTTTTTAATCTATAGTGTGTAAAGTTTGTTACTTGTTCATAAAACAGTGACTTTGCATGTAAAAGTTAGAGTCGCACCGAAAATATTGGCCTGTTTAGTTTCTTGAGAGCGAGAGTTATGTCATAGAAAACTAACGGACGGCCCTTTCCAGATAATTCAACAGGATTTGCAACCAGCAGCTCGGTATCAGGGCCACGGCTGATCAATGCCACTCTTAGTGGACGGCTTAGTTCCATCTGAAGACGAGAAGCTAATGCATTCTGTTTGCCACAGTCTACAATCTTCTTACCATCTCCTTGCCTTATAAATAATTCTAACTCACACATTGATTTTCCTTTGGGTGTGAAGCGTCCATAAGAAATCTGTTTCAGAAAATGAGACTCAGCATAGCCATTCACAAGTTTGGCATTGGGCAGCAGACCAAAATTAGAATAAGAATCATCATTTACCTGAATATTGTGGTCCTTCAAAGTTCGCATAACATCATATAATAGTCCCTTGTGATCATGACAAACTATTTGAACGACGGTGTGAGAAGGACTTAACAGGTTGTCCACTGTGATAGATGGACATCTATAGGCACTAGAATGGTCTTGGGTTTGTTCTATTGTCTCTAAATTAAACATTTCTTCAGTAATTTCTTCTGGAATAAATGAGGCTTCTTGACAGCAAGCGGTGATTTCTGGGCCAACCCGTTCTATCTCGCAACTGAGCATGGCATCTCCAAGTGCATCTTTCAGATGATCATATGTGTCATCCTTTCTGTTCTTTGTGTGTAGAAGTTCCCTGGAAAACAAAAACAAAAAAAAGAACTCCATTAGGGGCAAATTAAGTTCTTGAACACACTTAAATGATTAGAATTCTTTCACAATTCTGCAATGGAACCACGTCAATGTTATGATCAGGGTAGCTTTTTCTTGACTTGGACTAAAAAATTGACTACACAGTGATACTTTAGTCTAACACACACAACACCAGGTTCCTAAGCTCTTACTTAACAGCATACTCACTGAACGAAAAAAGTAATATGGATTGTCCATGAAGCGTGGTTTACTTTGCTTACTGATGAGCTAATATAGTAATATTTGATTCTAACAACAGTGATAATTAAGGTGAGTCTTTGTAAAACCTTGTGTCAGTCACAAAGAAGAGATCCATCACTTTCCCATCTGGAGTAGTGGACACCTTTACTCTCTTTATTGTAAGCTCAAGCTCGCAAATAACCAGTGTTACATCTGCCAAAACAAGACCTCAAGATATCAACTAATGTATCTATCTGGAGATGCTTTAGTTGCGAAACGGAAAACACACCGGAACAAATATGCACAACTTAACATGCCAAACAACTGAGAAAGTAAATATGTAAAGATAACATCAGACACTTTAGCCTCTCAACACACGTAGTACATGGAATTCCAGGGAATGAAGCAGATAGCATAGCAAGTTACTACTTCTATCTCGGTCATGATGTTTGTTCACACTAAGCCTATAAAGCTCACAAGATTCTCAGATAAACTAGTCTTGAATAATGCAGTTTACCGTGCAATAATCCTCTTCTATCGAGGCAACAGAACTTCAAGAGGAACACATCGGAAGGCTTCGGTGATTGCAACTCGGCTCGATAATATGAAATACCCGAAGCCAACGACCAACACGGGCATGCCTCCGTCAATCTCTTCTTTAACAATCCCCATCTCGTATTAGTCTTGCCGATTACCCAGAAAACCAAGTAGCACCATTTTCCATCCGTGGATACATCTTCAGTTACACAAATTGACAGTATCAACACAAGATCAAAACATTTGATTTCAATGAGGAAAAATAAATAATTTAAGTACAGTAAATGATAACAACAGCAACAGCTAGGCAAAATGTAACATGATTAGGAATGATAACAAATGTATAGGACTGATTGGGAATCGATTTGAATTGGGAAATGCCATTCAAATAGTTTTGTTTGTTTTGTGCCCCTAGATGTCAATATCAACCATACCAAAAAGGGCCTACATACTTGACTTGACAATCTACCATATGTTTGGAAATGTCAAATATGCTTTAATAAACAGTACGGACAAAAGAATTATGCCATTAACAACAGCATTGGAATATCCAAAACAAGAGAACCAACTGAAATAGTAGCTCAATAAACCTTCAATTAAAGATAGTATATAGATTCTGTTATCTGGATGTAATAGAAACCATCTCCATGTAACAACTACTAAAAAGTTAGCTATTTCTGTCACATTTATGGTCTAAAACTTCTCAAATCAACTGTTTTTTTCAACTTCTCTTAAACTGAATAAGAACACAAGCAGGTACTGCAGAAGTGCATATACTCTAATACAGGCTTAAGCTACATATAACAAGCAATAATCAACTCAGCTCCAAAAAGGCAGTAAATATGAAACAAGAAACAGAGAGTTAGCAAAGAACATACCAATTCTGTCAACAGTGAGACCAAAGAAGAGGATTATGCGGCAAAGATCACATCCAAGGCCAGTTTTGTCAGGGCAGTTGACAGTAATAACACTAGGCTCTCCTTGTACCTCGGAGTGTCTAATCAACACTGAATCATCATACATGGTTTCAAGATTTCAAACATGGGCTTCTTTCTTTGTTTTATGAAGGCGAAGAAGATGAAAAACAAATCTTGGCAAGGTAGTTATTAGTTATATATATGGGAAAATCAAGAAGTGGGTTAGGGGAAAGAACAAGTTTTCAAGTAGAGAGGGTGTGTTGAAAGTGAAAGAAAAGACTATAAAAATGGAGCTCAAATATAATGGCTTGTATTTATTGTGAAAATAGTAATTCATCAGTATCACAAACTTTTCACTTTAATTTTTATAGATTAATCGTCTTTAAATTTATTAACAAATTATTATATTAAATATAAAATGTTCAATTTAATTATTTTTATATTCAACAAAAAATAATAAATTATTATATTTTGAAAGAAATTACTACTAGAATATAAGACATGAAATATAGCAATTCCTCACTTCCAACTTCGACCATGTTTACCACTAGTTTTTCAACTAGATTTTAGATCCATGAACTTTTTAGGATAAAAAGCTCGTTACGTGAACGCACAGGTTATTAAACAAGTTAGTTGGTTGGACAAGTTAATCAAGTTAACTTGTTGAAAAGAAAATAAATACATGATCAACTTCCGACTACCTTTTCAACTAACCATTAGATTTCCAACTACCAACTAATATTTCAGCTTTCTTTTATTAAATATAACCTTCATCATTTGTATTCTAATTTTAATGGTCTCAGTTTTATTTTTTCATTGCTCAAATAGGGAATTACTCACCTACTTTATATTATACATATATCATATGGGTAATCACTATTTTTCAATTTTCATACATCATTCACTCTTTTTATTTAAATATGTGTTTGATTCCGTGAAAAGATGGTATCGGAATAGTTTATAGTATTAAATTGAATTGGGTGATTTGATTTGTTGTCAATTTCCGTGAAGATGGTGACACAATAATAAAAAAAACATTTGGTATTGCAAAGTAGTATCTCGCGTTTATTGAGTTTTGAAAGTATCTCCTTGGTAGTGTATTGAGCATGTTGAAATAGATCTGACAGGTTACTATCCCATGGTTTACCAGAAATGAAACAAGTGTATGAACTTGAGAGGAAGATCGCATGTATAGATATCGACTGGATTAAATCAACCTTGCGTTTTCCTTTTCAGTACCATTGCTTCTACAGTTTCTACCTTTGCTTAAAAGCTACACATGTTCGTTTCACCAGTTGTCCTTGTCGTCTCGTTTCGATTCACTTAGATTTGCTCTATCCAGTTACTGTATAGTATATGATCCTGTATAATTATTCATCTTGATTTACCTAATTAGTTGATTCGATTGAACTTCAATAAGAAGTATGAGGAGATTTAATTGAACCGCACTCTTTAGACATCATCCTAAATGATACATGTATCGAAAGTTTAGTTGAAAATCCGAGTTAGCAACCCGAGGTCCGCTCCAAGGTTTGATTCCCGGACAAGTTGGAAGTGGAATTTGGTGCACATACAATTTATCATGAGGATATGATATGACACTTTTGAGTGGTAACTACTCAGTGTATATCCACCCGCCTCAAGCAAGCCGGCTCACGTGTCTTATTATATCTAATGTGCCGCACGTGCCTTCCTATCCACCTAGCTTACTCAATTCACTCATAATCCAAAATAAAAATAAAATGATGATTAATTAATTTAATTCCAATTTAGCAATAAATCGTGTGTTTGATTGTCCCACTCCTTATAAATTAGACAATCAAATTAGACAATCACAAGTTCACACTTAATAAAGTAAAAGGAAATAGTTTAGTATAAAGAAAACTACTTAGTTTTGATTGTATTGGGTGTGGATTGTGTTCAAGTATTGTTAAACTACACTCCAACTCTTTAAATTCATTTAAACCTAGAATTTTAAAATTTTAATGTTTTTAATTCTAATTTCAAACTTTCAACTTTTAGTTCATCATTTGGCTAAGATAGGAAATATCTGGTTACTCCACTGTTTTATTTTAGACAGACAAGTAATAGATGATAGTGTTTCGATGAATGCCCAGTAATATGGTATTATGTTCTGAGACAGCTGTCCTGCGTGGCTAGTAAATTTTCTCTATTTGGATATGTACGTGAAAACACCCCGACTTGTATTAGAAGGGGTGCAACGACTACCGGTTCTTTCGCCTTAATTAATATATAGTTATTATTATAAAAAAGGGAAGAAAAAAAACTTTTAGTCCATCATTCCATCAACCATGGATTTTATGCCTGTGATAAATGGTCAAGAGTGGGAACATACACAAAGATATACTAGTTATAAATTAAATTACAATCCAAAGAACCTAGCCAGCTGCATAAAAGAATTTAAAGAAAAAGAAGAGGAAGGAGAAGAAAAATGTGTGAAATATATACTAGCTAGTAGTCTACTAATTAATTTGTAGTCAGATTTAAGGATAAGAATAGAATGAGATGAGGTTGTTGCATGTATGTATGCATGACACACAGATGCAAAACACTAGCCTTTGCCCAACAACAATTATGAAAATGTAAGTATTAATTAAAGAATCTAAGAATAGGATTCTAATGTTGGCAACTTGTAGGTTGGGTTTGGGATCAAAAGAAAATTGGGAATATTCAACTTTGGCCAATCTTCACTAAATATAGTGCGCAACTTGGTGTATATATAAAAAATATCATCATGCCTCTTTTCTCTTTTTTAAATCGTTTTCTTCCTGTTTCCTCCTGCCTGCTAATGGGAAAAGGTGCATAAAGACGTCTTGTTGTTTTCAAATTGAATATTAGTATGGGGTTTAATTAGTTGTCTCATTAGATTAACAAAATAATGGTTTATATTATGTAATGCCGAATTAGGCTCCAACGGGCATCAATGAGAATATATTCGCTTCATTTGTCTGGCGGACTTGTGATGACCAAAGTATAGAAACCCTGGGTTCATTACCTGACAGTCACTATGGACCACCCCTATACCACTCACTTTACAATTAGATTTTTAACTTCATAAATCATTTTCATAAAAAATTTATTACGTGAACATACAGCTTCTTAAATAAATTAAAACTAACTTATTTAAAACGTTAATTAAATTATCTTATTAAAAAACAGCTATCCCAACTATTAATTAATTTTTCAGCTAATTTTACTAAATATAACCTACGTACTCCTTTTTATTGAGTGCAATATTCTTTCTCTTCAATTATCAACAAGCAAATTAATGAGCCACAAGCCACCAATGTCGTAAAGATAATTAATGATTTTCAAAAATAGCTATGTATGTGTATTCGTTAGGGTCAATTTTTTTTAAATTTAAAATCATTTTAATTCAGATCAGTTTTACTTAGTTATAATTTATATCATACTTTAATTTAATAAATTTTAATTGAATATAACTTATCATGATCACCGTAAAATAACTATGACATGCAATGTTTTGTTGATTGTTTCGGATTGACCATCAGTTTCCAAAATGTGATATTTATGACCTAGATATTTTATGCAACAAGTAGTTGATATACATATATATCTAGATATTTTAACAGTGATTGATGTGGTTATAATATTTTATGTTACTGGTTAGTGTGAAGAAACAGACGATAAAATCATAGTAAATTTCAGCGATTGGGATCTCAAGGTGAGCACCTATGGTAAAATACAAAAATATGCAGTTTGTGCAGATTAATTTAAGTAGGGGAAGTTACACAATAGTTATTAATTAGTAGTTGTGAGAAGACTATAAATAGTCAAGCACTAAAACGAAAACTGATCATAGGAGTAAAATAATTGTAGCCAAGTGATCATCCGCTACGTACGCACGCACATCTCACGCTGCACTAGTCGAGAGATTCATGGATCTTCGTCACCCGCACTTCACTTTATAACACGAATTTTGTGCGATTAACAGTCAACTTGAAAATAGACCGGATGTAGTATGTTCAGTGTACCATTATGACGATATATTTATCCTCAAAGTGCCAATAAAATTTTAGAAGGAACGTATATTTAATTATATTTAAGAGACGGATTATTATTTTTGAATATAAATAATAATATACTATGAGTGAATATTTTATATCATTTTTTATGTATATCATCAACGCTTTTAATAATGTTTTGTTACAACAGTTAAGTTTGTCCGTCTTTTCTAGTCTCTCAACAAGACAATATCTAGGGAGACTTATTACTCTACTAGAAATGATACACCGCGCTAAGCGCGGTGACGATAAATATTAGTATAAATTAATTATTATATCCACATGTCTAATCACATTTGATGTGAAATACCTAAATTCTATACATTAATTTTGTTAATATATCATATTCTGATACTAATACTTTTTTAGTGTAGGGTCCTGAAAAATTGTGCATAAAAAATTTAATTAAATAAAGAAAAAAAATATGAAAATATTGACAAAAAATTTCAGTAATGATATTTCAAATCCATTAAAAAATATAAAATTAGTAATGGATAGTTGTAAATTGATCGAGAAGTGGCAATTTTACATAGCAGGTCTAAACCAGATATATTTATAATTTTAATAAAGCAATGCATGTAGAATATTATTATCGATTGAAGAGAAAGTTCAACGCACATAGGAGATGTCTTTTGAAATGTTTGATGTAGAAATAGATCCAAATTCAATAGTATGTGCCTTATTGCATCTTACTTCTCAAATAAGCGTTGAGACAACATGAGCTCCAACCAAATGTTGAACAAACTGAAAAATGGACGATTCTCATCAGAGTCGGGGTCGTTAGTTTGAGTAATCTAATCGAGTTGTATACACACCTAGAGTTTTATAATCGCGATAAGGTGCAGGCGAGTCGGAGTCTTATCCGAAATGGTTCATACGGAAAGAACAACTGGATGGGAAACAAGATTGAAATAGCATTTCTTAGTAGCCGGTTGCTGGAGAATTGAAAAGAAGCACTAAACAAGTTGCAAAATGATATGACACTTTAACATGATAAATATATAACGTTTCTTAATAGTCGGTCGTTAGAGAATAGAGAAAACGCGCTAAAGAATTTGCAAAAGTGAAATAATACTTTCAAAGTCCATTAGGAGACTTGTTATATTGTTTAATTATCTTATTCACAATATCCCGAAAAAATTTATACATTAGAGTCGACATGTAGTTTTAAGTGAAAATTTAAAGAGATGTTATTAATAAAATGTTATTGTTAAATAAATTAAAATAAATATTCTAATTTCTCGCTAACAACCTTTATTTATATCCATTTGTTTTAAACGTAAAAATATATTAAAACTTCCTAGCTTGATTACTCATAGAGTTTCCATCTTTATATATTTTATATATTTGTAGGTGGTCGTTTTTAATGAGATTTTGTATCTATCTATTTATAACATATTAAAAGAAAAATTATGCAAGGCATTTGAAGGGGTGACATGTCATCAATTGTGTGGAATTGATGAGCATTATGATTGGTTGTTCGAAATTTAAATTTGATATAATGAATGTGGAACACTTTAATTTGTTAACATTAAATGCACTATAACTCCCATTATTTATCTATAGTAACTTGACTCAATATACAATTTGTATTTAATCTCACATATATTTATTTACATAACTCCAAAAAATATTTTGAACATATATATAGATTCACTGCGAGAAGACGAATCCATATACATCAAATTTGAATATTTTATTATTTAATTCAATTATTTATTTCTTAAAAATATTATTTTTATTAAATGAAAAAAATTGAAATAATGAAAAATTAATACCAAAACAATTTTAAATATAAAAATTCACCATTTACCAAAAAAATAAGATTATTTAGGTATACACCTACAAATACACTTAAAAAATTAACAATAAATTACGCATTGAATGAGATAAAAATCATTAGATTTTCAACATTTATGTGAATCTTTTACTCAATGTTTATTCAAATATTACCTCCTATTCTATCTTATATAATTATTACATATAACATTAAAGTGACAAGATGATTAATGCTCTTAGGAGCATCTTTTTTAACATCTAAACTCAATTTCACGCATCATCTTTCACACATTTTATTTAAATTAAAAAATATTTGATATACATCATTTAGTACTCATTAGAATTTTAGATGCTCAACAGTAAATATATATAATAATTATCGTATAATCAAACCAATTTAGTTGGTGCGGAAACTGATTCTGCAACATTCATAAAAAATCATGGTGAAAGAGAACAATCCATTTGCAAAATTATACAAGATGGCCAGACATCGCATCTCCCTTGATAATGCCCATGAGGTAGGTCTTCGACTTATTGCATAACGTATGGGGATGGACGAACTTACAATTTGCCTTGCATTGAAAGTGATTCTTTCGTAGATGGTGATAAGTAATGAAACTTACATTCAAAAAATCATTTTATGGTTGAGACGTAACCTTCTTTTACAAATTCACTACTTTCCGTCCATAAGAAAGATCGATAGTATGCCCGATATTCATATTGAGAGAAAGATGTCAAATTCTATTCTAACGGAGTTTTTAGATTTTCGGATACAATATAGGAAGAATGAAGGTCATCAACTCTTATTTAGCATACATCATTTACTACAATTCATTGTTGAGTCTAGGAGAGATATTATATTTGGAGAACTTTGTGCTTTGTTTTGAGAGATAGAAGAGATATAAGTTCTTCCAGTGGCTTCCATCGATATCATATTATTGCTACTTATACGGGTAGAACTGCTCATTCAAGATATAAATACAATTGAATATAGATTTATACTCGGTATGCAGTAAGATTAAGCCTGATTCTAATGCAACGTGTCTACTCAAAGAAACAAAGCATATTTTATAGGACGAGACTATAGTGATAAATATGCATTGTATTGAAGCGCTTGACTAGCCACACCATTTGGAAGTCTGGTTATTATATTGAACTATACTTTAAACAAATATTGAAAGTGGTTCCAAGAGGGTGTAGATCTAACATTCCCAATGCAATAATATGCTAATCCAAAATATGGGATTCATGTGTGGTCCTCAGACTTACAAAGAACATGCGGCTTCAGGTAATTAAATATTTGTTCATTTATGGCATTTTTATTTTCGTAATATGTTTCTTTCTTTACATTATGTTAAGTGAGATTTTTTTTCCTTTTAGGCATGTATGTTAAAGTTGTGATTCATGAAATGGAATAATTCACAAAATGGATACTACAGGTTGGTGATAAGGTCGATGAGGTGATTATGGGTATGAATTTTCCAAAGTAATGTTTACCTGATGAAGTTATAAGATCCTCATATTGTGCATACAAGGAGGTGACCAAATTCAATAAATTGTATCGTATGGATATACTTCGAATGGGAAGATATCTAAAGAGTAATCCGACTAAATATGGTGTGTATCAAAAGCGTGGCCTACCACATGCACATATACTTCTACAGATTGATAGAAGCAATTGAAGTATGACTGCCATTGATATTAATGATTTTTATAAGTGCTTGAATTCATGGCAAAGAGCTAGCTCAATCTGAAGTTATATAATGTTGTATCCGAGTACATGATACATGGTCGTTGTGGTGCTTCACATTCTACTCCTTTGTGTATGCACGATGGAAAGAAATGTTCGAAGAAGTTTCCAAAGTCATTAAATAAAAGGATAATGTTTGATGGAAATGGATATCCAGTTTATAGGAGGCACGATACTGGTAACACTATTGAAAATAATGGTGTTATGTTGACAACAGGTGCACAACAATAACTATAATTATTTTATTCCATGCTTTTTTATTTATTTGTTTGTTAATATTAAAATGTTGATTAATTTATTTCCTCTCAGGAACATAGTGCCATATAATCCTTATTTGATGATTAAGTACCAGGCACATATTAATGTAGAGTGGTGTAACAAGTCAAATTCAATCAAGTACCTCTTTAAGTATGTCAACAAGGGGTAGACCATATTGGTGTTATAATTAATAACTGTTGACAATGAAATTAAGGGTTACATTGATTGTCACTATATATCCCACCATGTCAGTTGTCATGGTGTATAATGGGAAGAGATACACACTACAAAGACACACTTGTAGCGCGTTTATCATTTCACCTGGATGATGAACATAATATGGTCGTTATGGATGGTGATGTGATCGAGGAACTAATTGAAAGGACTAATAATGTTGCAGAAATAGAACTCCTGAAGTGAATGGAATACAACAAGTATCATCCAACGGCACACCATTACTTATATTATGAATTTCCTAAGCATTATGTTTGGGATCGAGATATGAAGGAATGTAAGTCAAGGAAGCAATTCAAGAATGGTAAGGTCGGTAGGATATATCATGTTCCTATAAGAACATGCCCGACATATTTTCTTATGATCATATTGAACTATATTAGAGGTGCTGCATGTTACAAGGATTTGATAATCGTCGAAGCATGTGCTCATCAAACATATCGTGATGCGTGCTATACTTTAGGGCTCCCTGATAATGATAAGGAATACATAGATGATATCAAGGAAGCCAGTTTTTGGGCATCTGAACGACTTTTGAGGCATTTATTCTCTATAATTATTCAGTCCGACTATACAAGAGTTCTTATCCGATGATATTCAATACGTTATTTTTCATTGTTATTTTATAATACCTTTCCTTTTATCAACGTGTAATTTCTATACATATCTGGAGCTCACCAAGGAACAATTGTTGAAATTCACGCTTTTTAGATATAACATATGTTGTCTCGAAATGGATTCAGTCTATCTTAGATTGAAGGCATGCCAAGACCATATGAAGTTGTTGTCAAAATACTCTTATTTTGGAAGAGACATCCTATGATGCAGTTGCAACGATGGAAGAACATAAATGTCTTTATTCGTGTTTGACTAGAGAGCAACGCGATGTCTACAATACTACCATGGATGATATGCCATCTGGTTCTGGTGGTGTTTTCTTTTTGAATGAATATGGTGGTTCCAAAACAAAGTTCTTGTGGAAGACACTTTGTTCTTCAATACGAGGTAGATGTGATATTGTTCCCCCTGTGGCATCAAGTTGTATTGCATCTTTATTTCTGCCTGGAGATCGTGTGTAGAAGGATTGTCCATGGATCTGATCTTATTAGATTATTGAAGAAGCAAATCTCATTATTTGGGATGAAGCACCTATGACAAACAATTTCTGTTTTGAGGCATTGGATCATAGTTTAAGTAAGGGGCATTATGAGTAGAGATGACGGTGAGCCTTCAGACCTGCCCTTTGGAGGATTGGTAGTTGCCTTTGGAATTGATTTTAGACAAATATTACATGTCATCCCTAAAGGAAGTAGGCAAGACATTGTCCAACATTCTCTCACATCATCTAGACACATATGGAGCTATGGTCGTGTACTCAAGCTCACAAAGAACATGCATCTTCAGGTATACATTATTTGCACACTTTTACAATATCAATAATAGTTATTGTATCTAATATTTTCTAAGTGAATGTGCTCTTATATCTACTAATAGTCAAACAACTCACCGACTGAGGTTTGTGAGATAAATGGGTCACAATCTGGTTGTTGAAGGTTAGCGATGGTTAAGTTGGTGACACAAATGATGCTGAGGTAGGACAAATTTCATCCGATCCATTAGATGCTATCGTGAAGTTCACATATCCTTCTATTTTACACAATGAGGGTGATGGTCGTTACTTTGAAGATAGAATCATTCCAGCTCCAACTAATGAGGTTGTACATGAAGTCAACAACTATGTCATGTCCTACTACTTGGGGATGCCACCAAGTTCTTGAGCTCAGGCCACATATGTTCCAACGAAGATGAGATAGTTAATCGAGAAGATGTCTACTCAGTCGAGTTCCTTAACACGATCAAGACATTATGTATACTAAACCATGTCATTCGACTGAAAGAAGGTTTTCCAATTATGTTGCTCATGAATGTAGACCAATCGGAGAAATTGTGAAACGGCACGAGGCTAACTGTTACTAAAATCGGAAAGCATGTTATACAAGCTAAGAAGATGCATGAGAATAATGCATGCCATAAGTTATTGATTGCACAAATGATTCTAACACCATCTGATCTTGCCAAGTTTCCTATCAGATTTCAGTGGCATATTGATGTTGATACATGTCATCATGTGAGGCAATCTGGAAGTTTTTTAAATTCCAGATACATTATAAGATACATGTCGTTGAACGTGTGGCATTTCATCTAGAGAATGTGTATGGGGTATCGTTGAGAGATGGAGTATTTATGACAGGTCTACTTAATAAGCCTTCAATGCAGTGGTCGAAGTTTCATAAAAGATTTGAGCTAAACAAGGTTGACCTAGAAGCTAGAAAATTAATGTATCATGAGTTACCCAATGAGTATTGTTGGACGGATGGCCTGAAGAAGTTGTCCTGCAGGAAAACGAAGCAACAGGTTGTTGGAAGGATGTACGTCTGATGTGTCGGTGGCATTTGAAAACATGTACTATATGTGAATTGTGTTGAATCATATTAGACGCGCAACATGTTTTCAGGATATCAAAACAATGAAAGGTGTTGTTCATGAGACAAGCAAGGACTCATGTGAGATTTTAGGTCTACTAACAGATGACTTAGAGTATGTTGGTGGAATTATCGAGGCAAGCCATTGGGGATCAACACGTTTTCTTCGTCATCTTTTACAATGCTGCTTCTTTCACGAAGCATGGCGAGACCAGAGAAGGTATGGAGAAAGACATGTAATTTCTTATCTGACTCCATTCTATACTACCAGCAAAAAAGCTTCTCATAATCCAGGTGATTTGTTGGTAGATTTTATATTGTGTCAAAAAACTAAAATGTTATACATTCTACTAATTACTTATTTCGATTCGTTTTGCGATTCTGGTTTGAGGCTTACAGATGAACAAATTCATAACTTAGCGTTGCTTGAAATTGAGAAGCTACTGAAAGAAAATTGTAGCAGTCTTGCCTTTTTTGAGTCTATGTCAATTCCAAATGAGTTTATAACTGAAAACGCCACGAATCAATTTATAGTTGATGAGATCTGATACGACAGAGTTGCCATGAGATCAGAATTCAACTGATTGTACCCATGTTTGACTGACGAGCAACGTAAAATTTACGATAACATTATGTATGCAGAGGTAGTGTATTCTTTTTATACGGCTATGGTGGTACCCGGAAGACTTTTATTAGGATGTTGTGTTTCGACTTACATGCTAGAGGAGATATATTACTTCCCTATCAAGTTTGATAGTATCATCTATTTGTATATTATCCGCAAATAAAAGTGTTGGACAATCTCTCACACAGGTTGGCCTCTACCCCCTCACATGTATTCAAACATGATGAATTGCATGTTCTCTCTCTAGATTACGAGGAGAAACTGATTCAATGTATATATATGCGCCGAAGATGTTAAAGCACATGACACAACATGTTCATTAACTTCGACATTTTATGATATTATATATTCATTTCTTATTTTTACTTTTGTCACGTAGCCATTCGACAATAATTTCCCTATCAATTTTGATAGACGATAGTCAATAATATCATCTATTATCTATGACTGTAAAACAAAAGTCTTGGGAAATAGATGATATCATCAATTTTGATAGACGGTAGTCAATTTTGATAGACGATAGTCAATGATATTATCTATTTTACTATGATTATAAATAAAAGTCCTAGAAAATCTTCCGCACATGTCGACTCTACATTCTCACCCGTATTCAAACGTGATGTATTAAATTTTCTCTCTATAGATTGTGAGGATAAAGAGATTTACTGTATTTATATGCACCGAAGATGTTAAAACATATGACACAACGTATTCATTAACTTCAAACATACATAATGGACAGGAAAACGTGGGATATTCCTTTTACTTTGCTATGGAAACGTAATAATCTTATTGTCGTTAGAATATTTCAACTGGACATGTAGTTACAAAACTGATATACATTTATCATACAATATAATCATTTCTTATTTTAGGTATTGTTTTCTTGCCCCGTCAAGTATCGACGGGCCATTAACTAGTATTACCTCGTATGAAAAGTTAGAAAAGAAAGAAAGTTATTTTAAATTTTGAATCCACTACAATTAATTAAAGCACCGGTGACAACACTTGCAAGTTTGTTACATCATGTCATGTGTAATCTAATTAACTAATCTAAGTGAAGAAGAGGTACAATAGTGATGAAATTAGGTCAAGTTATCGATACGATATTTCAGAAATATATAATTAAGAGAAAAGTACTCCTGAAACGCATCGTGGTTTTTGTGTCCACAGACTTGAAGCATGAAGCAGACATGCGAGTTAGCAGATTTAGGTTAGGTTGAGTTGAGTTGGGTGTATTGATGTTGAAAGATGCAATTCGATTTTGTCCTCCAATTTATCCACACTACTACTCACAACCGAACAATTAATAAAAATACGAACTAAGTTTATTATTTAAGTTGTGTATGTTTCCCTAAACTAATACTATACGAACTATGAATGGGCCGGGCTAATTTGAGATAAGATAGGATAGGATAGTATATTGTTTGATAAGATGAGTTATTCTAAGGTCCCACTACAAATTTACAGAATTACAGCTTAACGTACATCCGTTTTTGTTGTACTCATCTATAACCATTAGATCGTTGTACGAATATCATTTTCAGTTATAATTAATTTTAGTCCTTCATCATATTTATAAATTTTACAATGGCATTTCACGTAAGTATTATAATACAAACATGATTGTAATGTAATATACATAAATTTACCTTTTTTAGGATTAATATATCATAAATTCAATCAAAATTAAATATATTAGTATTTATTATGAATCGTACGAACCCCAATTCCCAATCATTAGATTTTTATTGTTCGACAAATCTAAGTTATGGAATTGATTTCCGACGCTTGTAATCTTGTTTTCGTTACTAATTTTCTGAGCAATTGTCAATTATCTTGTTTTGAATTTCAGACGCCATGGATTTCTGAGTTTTGATGGCACAAAGCAATTTCATAATCAAAGCATGACATTACAAGTAGTCTAATCTTTGCGAGAAGAGTGAAGTACATGGGAATATGGGATTGATGTTTGTAAATTCGATTCCTTAGAATTTTAAAAAGTAATTGAATTGAGAATTAGGGTTCATAGATTTTGAAATAAGACATAAACGTTGTTATTAATCTGTTCTGAATTGTAATAAATTAATATTTAAATTTATTTCATATTGTTTGATATAATAGATGATATATATAAGTATAAAATATATTTAAAATACATTACAATTCATTTTGTATAGTGAAATTTACATAAATTACTATTGTATATTTTTTATATTTACATGAACAATCACAATTTAGTACAACTTAAAATATAATTTATATTATTTTAACGATTAAAAATGAGTACAATTGAGATAAATGAATATTAAATTAATATAATTATAATCGGAGTATCGGACCATTGACATACCCATCATATAATGAGTTTGGGACTGGACTAAGGTCCGAGTTGGGTGTGGACTACAAACGAGTACTTGAAGGAGGTAGTGTAGTGTAGTATAGTCGAAGGTGGCCGTCCATTTAGTCAAACGAATGATCCCTAACCCTTGGTAAAAAAACTTACCACAGTCCTTCATTTGTCATTAAATGCATAACACTCTCTGAGTTATTAATAATGTGCACAAAATTTTCATAAGTTAATGAACTAGTATCGAATCCTCTTGAGCTATTAAAAAATGTGAACAAAACTCTCCATCCTTCATTTTTTAAAGTGTGAAATACAAGCTCAGCGTCTATAAATAAAATTTTCTCACACCAAATCACTGCAAAAAGTAAATAAAGTTATCATAATTATAAAAAAGCATATATAAAATTTTATGAAATTATTATAAAATCATTACAATACCCTTTTATATATATACTAAATATACATAATGAATTCGTATGGCGTGCAGTTTGATTCGAATATAAATTTTAATCATAAAAGGGTATTGTAATGATCCAATTCGTATGGCGTGCAGTTTGATCCAAAATTTCAAAAATATTACAATGACTTAAATTTAAACTATTAAAATATAAATAATAATCATAAATAACACTAATTAAAATTGACACTACATATAAACAAAATATACAAATTTATTATCAGTCATGTGCGCGGGAAAAAGTGAAGTCAAAAGATAATTTCGAATAAGAAAAATTAAAAGAACATCCATTGTCGCACCTAACACGAGCAAGCAGTAAAAAAAAAGTCAAGGTGTTTCAACGAACGTATTTTAATAACTCAGGGAGTTTCGTGCACTTTTTTTAATAACTCAAGGAGTTTTGTGTAACTCAGAGATTATTTTAATAATTCAGAGAGGTTTTAGATCCAATTTTTAATAAATTTTAAAAATTGATACTAATTTATTAACTAAAAGAGATTTTGTATATATTTACAATAAGTTAGATAACTTAAAGGGTATTTTACATTTAATCCCATTTGTCATAAATTACACTTTTAGAAATTATTTAACAAAATTAATTGAAAAGTTAGTTGATATTTAAATAATTAATTAACATCTGATTAGTTAATTTTTTTTTTAACAAGTAAACTTAGTTAACTTATCACACCAGATAAATTTTCAACTAGTTCGTTTGAAAAACTACAAGTTCACATAACGAATTTTTATTATAAAAATTTCATCAATATAACTAACTGAAAACTCATATCCTTAGTCTTATAGTTGGGCATCATGCGGATTGGTAGGAAGACAACACAATCTTTGAAGATCTTTCCCTGGCACTTTCTCTCTTACCATTGCTATTACTAGTAAACTGTGTTAAATTGATCGCCTTCATCTTGTCCACTACTAAAAAAAGTGAGTCCAACATACGATTGTGACAATTAGTTTCCATAGAGTCGATAATGTTGCTTTCATTTTAAACTTCGATTATATTCCAACCTTAGGTTTTATGTTTCTTTTAAGGTAATGGCAATTCGTTGCCTTCCCATGATGCAATCACATGACGCAATATTACCTCCCGCCATGCAAAAAAGTCGCTCAAGTGGTCTGGTGAAGAAACTATCAGATTTATCTTATAAATTATAAATGTACTGATGTGATTAGGTGACTCTGTTAAATACTTTTTTCTCATTTATATGTATTTCTCCATCAGGAGTATAAGTATAGCTCGAACTCGACTCCACTTATCATACTCAATCTTGAGTTCAAAAAATAATTCATTTTGTTAATGAGTTCCCAATAACAACTCAGAGCTTTACTATAAAACTACTCCACAGGTCACGAAATAAATCATTTAAGCTGATGATGACTGAAAACAAGGTCGGGGATGACTGTTTTAGATTTGAAAAAAAAAATTCAAAAAACAAAACATGTCGTCTGCTTAAAAATTCAAAAAAGAAAACATGTCGTCAACTTTAAGCAGTTACAATTAGACTATATTCCCTTCAACTATAATTTTTTTAACTGAACTGAATGAAATTAAATTAAATGGAACTGAAGTAGTAAGTTGGAGTGCCCTTACCACAACCTTTTCCTTTCAGGTTTCTATTTCGAATTTAAATTACTACTACTACTACTGTAGTGCTAATATAAGTGTAATTCCGTGTCGAACTCAACAAAAGGGAGTCAAATTCACGAGTTAATTGACAGATATTTGTTTGTCGGTTGGCATCATTTGACAAGTCGGTACGTGTGACTCCAACTTGTTACTTTTCTATTAGACATTGATGGCAACCTCTCTATTCTTCATCACACAAATGTACTGTAACTGCTACTCGCCCACCATTTAGGTCATGTATTTGGAATGCATCCACATTACAGTACCATAAAATTGGAACCAGAGTATTGCATTATAGTGCCTGAATTTGGGACAGTCACAACTCACAAGTGCTCTCTGCTATTAGTAGGCCTATAACATGCACCATGATAGTTACGATTACGAGTTACGACAAGAAGTGTCAACTCAGGAGTTGGGAGGCACAAGAATTGCCAAACAAGAACAAAACCAGGCTGTAGAAGGCTAAATGAAAAGCCATTTCATTATGACACTGACAAAACTCCTGCTAAGTGGGAACATGCATGCCTGGAAACTTCTCAAGAGCAAAAATCTATAAAGGAAAGAAAAAAAAGGTCCACTGCCCCGAGTCCAGGAACAGCCCTGATCATATGTACCATTTACCGTGGATCTAAGCTCCAGATACAGGTTATTTCCCCAGCCCAGTTTCAATCATGGAACAAACTTTAACTGGGATTATAGCTGAATTTATCTGGAAAAATAACTGGGTTTCCAAAAGCCTGCCTTGTAGAACATTTGTATTTCTATTTTCTGTTCTGTCCATTGGAAGCCAAGGTATCATGAACCGTGATTCACAAAAAACTATTATAGAACAGTAACTTTTAGCAGCAAAATATCAGCATAGAAATTTAAATATGTCAAGACTCAAGAACACAGCTGTGTTGTACTGGCACAGATAACAGAAGGGGACGGAGGCATAAAGTTCTATCACATGGTGGTGGTCCTATCTTTATATAAATGCAAAGATATCCAGAATCAGGGATAGAACGAATTCACGGGATACTAAAATGCGGGATATGAACATGTCTTTAAAAGGCTCCAAGTCAAGTAAGAACAAAAGAAAACAGCTCAGAATTTAGACCATATGTAAAACAATGCAAGACAAATAAGAGCACATTCTTTTTCCTTCATTGCTTCAGAGTTCAGAGTATCAACTATCACTGTTATCACAATTTAAATATGGCTAAAGCAGTTTAATGAGAACTAAATGATGCAGAGCAGTAACACTACTGGTACGCCGCACCAGGAACCGGAACAATTTCTAGTTATTTAGAAATAATAGCGATGCATGTTTGCTATTGTAAACAGTACCAGGAGTCCAGGACAAAGGGGAAATAGAAATACATATCTTACACCTAAGATCTGTAATTGAAATCTTCAAGACTAACAAATTGGAACATGGTTCCTAGTAAGTATTTTTAAAAGAATGGGAATGTCGGACACCTATTAAAACACCACAAATCAAAGAGGCATCAGAACTGCCTTATTACACTATGTGAAAGTAGTTTTGCAGACCCACAATATAAAGCAGAAACATAATTAGTATATAAGGCTCCATACTTTCTAGTGATTGTTACAATCACCAATTTTAAGGCAACACAGAAAACGGATATAACAGAATTAAATCTCCGGAAAGCAGTTTGCTGGTTCCAAATATATGCTCATCAGACAGCCAACAAAAAGGCAAAAGAAATACTCCAGAAGAGGAAAATAATGTATGCAAAACAAAAGGAAACCCACATCCACATAAAGAAGGAAAAAGTAAGTTATTGCCTATTCAATATGCAACAGAAATGTACAGAAAATCAGTAAAAAAGATTGAACATCTTAGATCGAACACAGACACAGGAAAATCAGTAGAGAAGATTGAACATCTTAGATCAAACACAAAGGCACAGGACAATCAGTAGAAAAGATTGAAGGTCTTAAATCAAACATAGACACAAAGTTCTGCAGTCTCAGTCACAGTCTCGTAAATTTCAGATTAGCAAGGAATCTCACAGTTAATACTTAACAGGACACAACACATGCATTAATAACGAAGTGATGGTAGCATTTTCCAGTAACAAAAAGCATCTTTACAGACTCAACATTTAGAAACAATATGCTACATTCCTTAATTTTCATCGTTGCAACACCAGTTAATTCATTTCTTCACTTTCACAGACAGCTTACATGACATCCGACTGATTGTACAGAGAATTATCTGAAGTTAATCTTGTTTGCCACCACCAACACCTATTGAGTTATTGGATAAGACTGGGCCAGTGGTGATGTGTTCACCTATAACTTTCTGACAATAATAATGTAAGAGTAATTAATCAACAGTCAACGTGGTGAAACTAACAAGTTTATGGAATGAAAATAAGCTACAAAAATAGCAGTTGACTAAGAAGGTCACCTAAGCTAAAGGGTACACTTACAATTGTTTACGGAAAAGAACTAAAGGTTCTAAAAACTTGAGCTCTCAGTATTGAAGGAATCATTTAAAATTTAGCAATTCAGTATAACATAGTTCATTTGGTATTTAAATGCAATGCTTAAGAAACGGGATGACCATGCCGACAATTTGCACCTAAAATGAACTCCATGAATATGTCTTAGGTTCCTAACATAAAGACCAACTCATCTTCATTGATTTATTTATTTGTATCTACACATCTACACGTCATAATATGTGATTACCTACATGCAATAAATTCTTTGTAATTGGCCCAACCCTTCTACTGACTGTCTCCCTTACAAACTTTTGCGAGAAAACGTCTCTCGAATAAACCAGATCAACATCACATATTTAATATTTTAATTACAAACATAATTTAATTTAATTTCAAAATTCGTGTGTATAATAAACATGCATTATAATTGCATTTATACACGATATGATGTTCGTAGCTAAAGATGATATGTTTGTACTTTGTAATAAAATATGTGATGTTTGACCTTGTCTCTTCAAGAGACCTCTCGCAAAAACTGCTCCGAACTGATAGTCGATGGAATAGAAAACTTGTATTGGACTTGGGGGCTGTAACCAAGTGGACAAAGACTTGATATCTTTCTATACTAAGATTCTGAAAGCGTAGAGCTTTACAAGCAATCAAAATCACCTCCTTCATATAATATGATTATGAACCAATAGCTTGAAGTCAGCCCAAAACGATATCAATAAGCAATAAAACCTTATAATAGTCAACAATAATCTTTCTGCACATATTCCCTTCCTGAAACCTTAGGCTCTCTAAAACAATAAGTTGCTGGAACTTTAGCCTCTCTACTACATATACTAATGCAGGCAATTATGTCTCTCGGAGAAGTTGATAAGCTATTCTCATTTTATTCTGAGCTCCTTCTACCAAGGTCATTTGGGGCAATCAGGAAAAGCTCCTGCATCTGCAGCAGGATTATAAAACAAAGTATTTGGCTTTATTTATTGAACCTATTTTGGAACAAATTTTAAAGGTCTGTATACAGACGTGCAGAATAATAACCTCGTAGCGATCAAAGACAGCCTTAGGATATACTTTTCTGATACCGAAAACAATATGGAAGCTAACAACCTTGACCAAACTCAGAATCTAACTCAAATCAGAAGTCCAGAACTCAATATCGAAACAAGGCATACAAATACTTACGAAATTTTACTAAAAAATGATCAAAAAATTCCGACTTACCGAATCATTCGTTCTCGATGTGCTGGCTGAAGGTTTGATCGGGCAAGCAGGAGGAGTTCGGTCCGGCCTGCGGTACTCCCAACCAAGCAACCTATATACTTTAGCCTGACAACAAAATTGAACACAGCTCAATTGAAATAATCTACATAGCAAGCTCTAGATTTACAGCTAATAAAAACATAAACGAAAATGATCAAAGGAATAACGAACCATGATATTATCGAAGATCAAAGGCAGTAAATTGACGATCGGAATAAGAAAAAGCGGTATCAAACACATCACACAAACCTGCAAAATAATTCATAAGCAGTTATGGATATTAGAACAATATCGAAAAGTTTGAATCAATTGAAACTGCGTGAGATTGAGAAAATTACCATTTTCGATTTCTCTTTGACTGTTTCTTTGAGCTGAATGTCGATGCGATTTTTTCACAGAATTCAAGAAAGATAACTTTTGCCTTTTGGTATTGAGATTGGTCGTTTTACGGTTATTCCGATATCTGGATAGTCTTCTCCGTTATGTCGTAGATGGATAGATCATAGATGTCTGGGTTTACCAAGTTGGGCCGTCCGGGTTCGTTGTCATGGGCTTTTCTCCGAAATAGTATTTCTCACTAGTATCCTTGCATGTGACTAATTATGGGGAAAGTTCGCGCCGGAGGCTTAATTATGGATAAATTTGTAAATAACGATCCAGTGAAATAAAATATTTATAAGAAATAATCTGAAACTATATTATAATGTGTCAATGATATAATTTTCACACATAAACTGTATATTTAGTGTGACAATATACAATTTTTTATTGTATCATATAATGCAAATAATACAACTGTCGTTTTTTTGTAAAGTTTTTTCCAACACATTACCAGCCCGTAATACTCTCCTAATTCAGTGATTGATGTTGGATACGAGAGGCACTTATTACATTCACATGATACAAACCCATACCACTTCAGCCTACAACGGTGAGTTGGTAATGTTGGCGCATGGACTTTTGCAATATGAGTGTGTAATGTTTTTTCAATAGTTTATAAGTTGTAACTTATACTACATTTTAATTTTAGATTATGGTAATTTCGATATTATGGAGTTAAAAATACTCTTGTAATTTTATATGATATCATATACTTATGTATTAAACCATAAAGAATTGGAAAATCTAATTCCGTTGAATACAATTAATAATAAAAATGCGTTGTAATCAATTTTAATAGGAATGGAATATCTAAAGTTCGAAAAATAAAAGTATAAAAAGTTCCGACATATTGGATTAGAACTAGTGACCTAAGGATATGTCCTCCGCTCTACCAACTGAGCTAAGGTCGGATATGTTAATTATCGTATACATTAGTCATATTTAATTTATCAAATAGCTAAACATTTACCTTGTGTCACAATTAAGTTGCTAGCTTACATATCGGAAGAAATAGTATGTACCACGTATAAAAACGTATAGTGAGTGTCATCATTCTTGAGTATTAAAGTCATTCGCCATGATCCCGCTCTTCAACTCAAATGTTTTTATATCTTTTTAGATGAAATTTATTGTGATAAATAAAATGTTGTATGAATTATTCCACCATATAAGTTTACTTACTAGAAAGGGCAGGTAAATACGTAGAAAACTATAACAAATACTCGGGTTTTATGTATATACATCAAGTAAACTTGTTCGAAATTTAGTATTATTATAAAGTAATGAAAATTTATATTTTATATGTTTTTTATATAAATATAATTTAACTAGTTATAATACTAATAAAAAATAATGAAAATAATACGAAAGTAACCATAACAATTTGGACCAAGAGTTTGCGATGAAAAAGACTCCAAAACAAATTTTAAATAAGTTGTAATAATCGTTAAATTATACGTTGAATTATTTACGAGAATCAAATGGAGGTAAGGCGGTGGTAAGTTCGAAATTGAAATTTCCAGAATAGGGAAATTAAGTGGAAACCGAGAAGTGCGGAGAGGGAAAGAAATCAAGAAATCTATTAATATACAATAAAACTCATCATCACCACCATCATCTCATCTCATTCAACATTCATCATCTGATTCAACAAAACCTCATCACAGCAAAAGAATCTTCCAATCTCCTACATTTCCGAGCCCTATCTGCACGAGTCTTTCAACACAAACAGGTATTATTCCACTCCCTTAAAAAAATTACTAGTTTTTCATTCTTTAACATGATGATTTCTCGAATTGGTACCCATCAAGATGCAATCTTTTTCTTGTATAGAAGAAACCCATTTTATGTTTCCGTCAGCTGATGCTCAAAAGTCCACCGCCTGACCTTTTGTAGCTGAGGAATTCGATTTCTGCCCATTTCAGATTGATTTGCTTATGTAGAAAAAATGTGTACAGATTTATCTCATTAGAATGTAATTCAGTTTTATTGTGATCAGGCAAGTCTTTTATGATTAAACAACTCATTTCTAAGTTTATTATGATGCGCACGTTATATTCATGTGTAACCTGATTCTTGGTTTCCTAGAAATCCAGCTATGAAGTATGGGATTTTAGGCTGGTTTTGGTGTTAGTAGATGGAGTATGATTCATGACCTTCTCAATTAATGTTTTATGGCACATGTGTCATGTTGATTTGTATTGTCATTCAGAAGGGCTCGTTGATTTGTGTTGAAGATGGAGATCGACGAAGCCATAAGGGAAAGTGAGGATACGAGGTTGAAGACCAAGTACAACAATGCTGTCTATGTTATCCAAAGGGCTCTTGCTCTCTACTCGTACAGCCCTCCTTTAGAGTTTTAATGTTGCTGATTTATGTTTGTTTGCATACCTCTCTCTTCTATGATAAGAAGATTAGGATCAGCGTGTGTAGCTAGTAGCCACGTACTTTTGTTATCAATGGGCTGACTGTGTTAAGATTATGATTGGGTATTTATTCCAAAAAAGTTAGGAATAGACGTAGCATTTATTCGGGTTCTAAATATAATCAAGATTCTAGCCAACATTCACATTTCTTTTTGTTTACTCAGTATCACAAGTCCAGTGGTATGAGAAATGTCATAAAGAGCAAGGACATCTTCAATTTTGAGATCATAAGTTTTCAAAAGTCAAGTTACAGTGCCGGTATTAAGATATTATAAAATGCTTCATATACGATATACTATGTTGCAGTAAATAGGATTAGGAGGGTTAATAATGGAGGATTCGGAGTCAAGTTTTAATCATTATATATCCGTTTTGGACTGGAGATGGCACAATAGGCCTCGGTATTTCATATCAAGATTGTATTGTATCATATCAACGCGAGTTTGTTTTGCTGGCTTAGCTTGATTAACATGTGATTCTTAGGCAGACCACCACACGTTGTTGAGTTTACTAATGAGATCATTTGGATAGTTGCCAAAATTGGTTGGCTCAAAGTTTTGGCACTTGCTGTGCTAGAGATTAATTTGCATTAACATGTCTTGATTCGGTCAGTCAACATCGACTTTGAAACTGTAATATTATTGGATCAAAGACTTCTGAATGAGATTTTAACTGCTGATAATTTTGTATGGCGATTTCCTTCGACCAAAGCTAACCAATTATTAAATAATTTTGTTCGCAGTGTTGAAGAGGTTGCCCTTAGTTTCAATGGAGGAAAAGATTCAACTGTAAGTTTTTTCCATTAAGAACCAGTTTTAAATTGCGAAACTCTTATTGATTTTTTTATTAATGTCAGAAAATTAACAGCATCAGGTTAAATTTTGCTAGGTCTTGTTGCACCTTCTCAGGGCAGGCTATTATTTACACAAGAGTGGAAAGGATCAGTTGTCTGCAGATGCTGGGAAAGCTGAGACCACATTTCCTATAAGGACAATTTATTTCGAGACCCAATCAACATTCCCCGAAATCAATTCGTTTACTTATGATGCCGCTTCTGCGTATGTCAACTTTTTTCATTTATCTTGTGCCAAGCTTGTGAGACCTGATCATTTTTCCATAACTTGTAAAATAGGTGGACCCACAATTTATTTGATGGCATAGCGTTAAAATTGTTTTTATGGCGCACGCACATTGTGGCAGATCAGATATTTTATGTGCTTTAATTACTGGTTACATACATTATATGCTCACAGTTAAAATGATTTACATGTGCTATGTTTGTGCAGTTACAAATTGCAAATGGACATCATTCGCCTCGATTTCAAATCTGGACTGGAGGCTCTTTTAAAATCTAACCCTATAAAAGCAATTTTTCTCGGTGTGCGAATTGGTGATCCCACAGCGGTACACATACTAATTCCATTGCCCTCTGATATTTACTTGAGGTGTTACGCATACTTGAGCATTAGAGTATACTACCTCTGCCCTGTAACATAGCTATTTTATGTGATTGCACAATTATTAAGATTTGCTATTAATTCTAGGACGTTAATTATAAAGTAAATTTATATGTCAACCTCGAAGGAGATAATAGGGGTGTGAATGGAAAAATAGGGATGGAAGTATTAGAAAGATGAAATAATTTGTATCCAGTTGGATATAAGTTTATGGTAAAGGTGCTTTCGAGATTTTCATAATTTCTTTTTAGTTTAGACCGAGAAAGTTGTAGGTGTCTAAATCATGTGGGTTTCATTGTAAGAGATATAAAAGATGTTGATGATTTATTCGTTTATTTCTTTCCTGGTCATGAGAATTGCGTTTTATGATAGACAGAGTACTACATTTGTGGAATGAATAGTATGTCCGAGCTGCTGATTTTGTGGTCATGTTATTTCAGGTTGGACAAGACCAGTTCTCCCCCAGCTCACCTGGATGGCCACCTTTCATGAGAGTGAATCCCATTTTAGATTGGTCATACAGGTTAATTCTATGTTTAAACATTAAATGCATTTGTTGATTGTCATCCACATGTTCATTTACAGTAATACTGCTATGCCATTGCAACTGTTGCAGAATCTTTTCTCGTTTCCAAAATGATGGCTCTTTCTTGTGATGTATTTTACAGTGGTCTTACATGCATTATTTATGTGCAGAGACGTTTGGGCCTTTCTGTTGGCTTGCAAGGTTCAGTACTGCAGCCTTTATGATCAAGGGTAAGTCATCCTCAAGTGCCTTGTTACTCAACATAATCTGATTGGTGGATTTTCTTGTATAAATATTATTAAACGTTGTGTTTCCTCTGTATGGAACGATAACGTTCTTCAAGTTCTAGTTTCTATGCCCATTGTACAATGGCGCTTGTGATATATACAATGTGAGTTGTTTCTTTGGGGGTTACGAACTAATTAAAGATGGTTTCTGCAGCTACACTTCAATTGGTAGCATTTACGATACAGTTCCTAACGCATTGCTGCGTCAAAGCAAGTCTGATGACTGTGAAGAAAAATTCAAACCGGCCTATTTGCTTGCTGATGGTAGATTGGAAAGAGCAGGGAGGGCAAAAAAGCACACTTCTCAGGTGTCATCCGCTACGGGCAATGGCTTTAAAGAAGATTCCCATTGGGAAAGCATGTTAACTGCTTCCATCATTGCAGTAGGAGATGAAATTTTGTAAGTTTTTACTGCGAGTGGTCTTGAATGGTGATTTGGCAAAGTCTTTGAGGAAAGGCTTTAACTTTCATCCTCTTGGGGAGGGGGAAAGGATTGAAATGCCTATCACTTACTATGACTGCCATATGTGATTCCGGTCTTTTTGATGATTCCATAGCTCAGGTTTGGCACTGTTGAGGATCATTTGGGGTCTAAATTGTGTAAGAAGCTCCACGCTGTAGGCTGGGCGGTTTCTCATCTCACTATCACCCGAAATGATGTAAGTTCTCTTAAATTTCACCACTCTTTACATATGAGAAGTTCAAGTTCTCTATTTACAAGTTGAGGAAGATAGGGTGAACTATAATATAGACTAATGATGTATAGCACGCTTTTCACAATGACCAATACTCTTGGTAAGGAAGGCCTAGAAGATTTAACTATTAGTGCGAAGATGTCCAATACTCCAATATGCATTGGATTCACTATATACCCCTACCAAAAGGCTGATCAAATTGACCACTATGCATGCCTTACAAATTGACAATTTATGAATCAAAGGTAAAACTAGCTATTGTGCATTAGTATAAAGTAATATGCAGTAAATTTACTGAATGTCAAAGCAGCCATATTTTGTCCACGTCTTCTGTTAGATTTTCCTGCAAGTGGGGTGCAATACTAAGCGGAACGAAATTAGCTAGAGATAGACAGGAATCTATTCTGCAACTATAAATTAGGTGAGAAAAATTTCATGGTGGGGGTGTAAAAGACACTCTGAAAACTGAAGCACTTTGTGCAGTAGCTTACATGTTGAAGGAAAAGAACGTAAATATATCAGGCCATTTGTTTGTGTAATAAATATTTTCTTCTGTTTGTACCACACTTACATAAATCACGTAGTCTTGGAAGGGACCTGCATTAATGAAGTACCGAGGAATAGACTGATGTTCTTAAGTATAAATGTAATATTTAAATAATATCTATAATGTTTTATTAGCGAACATTTTATGTGTTGGCATTGAATGTTGAATTGTAATATCAACTATTTTACATGTGAACATCAATTTTTCAACATAAAACATTAAACTAATACTAACAAAACCACACATTTTATGTGTATGCCAATGGTATCAGTAAAAACTCCTAATGTTTCTGACTATAAGTAATGTTTGTCGGTCCCTTCTGGTCTCTCTGTGAAGACGGTCACACATGAGACTTTCTTGAGACATACGAAACTATGATTTCTTTTGGGTTGGTTCTACATGATTGACGTCAGGGCATCTTTCGCAGATTGATTCGGTTGCTGATGAAGTGGAGAGACGAAAGTCTGCAAATGATATGGTAAATTATTCCTTCTGTCTGTTTTTCTTGTCTTTTGTGCACATGCCTATTAGGTAAAGATAGTTCATTTTCTTTGAGGTTGTTGTTAAAACTTGAGATTTGAATTTCATAAAGTCATGAAGTGTGAAGTAACACAATGCACACATGCTGCAGTAATGAGTAGTGCTGCAGACATGCTAATAAACAGTCAGTAATGCATTAAATAGTAGATTCCATGTGATTTTTACTTTTGATATAAATGTTTTGCACTTGCCTATTATGCTCGTATTACGTTGAGAATGTAAATAACAAAATAAAATTACCAACCCTCAACTCCTTCAAATATTTGCAACAATTCTTATGTTGAATAAATGTGCCTGCTCACTTCAATTTCAGTCATACTTAATGATATGTATCTGTAGGTTTTCATTTATGGTGGGGTTGGTCCATTGCTCTCAGATATCACTGTAGCTGGTGTTGCTAAAGCATTTGGTGTCCGTATGGTAAATATATTTGCTTGAACGGAGAGGGCAAGCACATCTATTCTCTACTCGTAATTTTTTCGGAAGCTGTCGGTACCGCTGTTGTCACATTCTTTGTTTTATCATTACTTGAAGGCACCTGATGAAGAGTTTGAAGAATATTTAAGGCATCTGATTGGTGAAAAGTGTACTGGAGATAGGAACGAGGTAATGTTGTATTAAATTCTAATTATGTTGAATTGCTATTAATGCTATCCAAGGTCTTTTTGTTAATTTCTGAACTCCATGATAAGTGATAGTCTAAAGAAGAAAGTGATGCAATCTTTACTTTGAAATTATAAAGGTGCTTTAGACTGCTAACGCGAGTTAGATTCAATTGTTCAGAACCTATTATTGTGCGAAGCTCAACATATGACTGGAAATTCTCACTTAACTAATTTGTACTACTATCATCGCTTGTGTGATTATTTAGTTATGCCTTTGAGCTAGTAAACAATTTCTCTTCTAGAAAGACAGAAACACCTTCCATCTCACCATATCATCTAGGTTTATATTTAATGTTTGGTCCGGGTACAAAGTGAGGGCGAGGAACTAGACATTACCTTGTTTATATGGAGAGAAGGTATATTTTCTATATATTGCTGATATACTTATCCAAATTGACTCCTTTTTTTTTTTTATCGGTACAAACTTTTCTACTTTATTAAATAGGAAAAAAAAAACACGGGGTTTATATGAACCCGTGTACAACTCCAGATTTAAATTAAACCCTTCTTTTACTCATTTGAACAAAGAAGTCAAGTTGTACATTGAGCATGTAGACAGCACTCAATAGTAGGTGCTCCCGCTGCTATAGTGTGATGAGTTTTTTGCCTGTTTCCTCAGCAAGAACGATGATTGTTTGCTTTCTGTTTTTTTAAAATTGGGTTTGAGAATTCAAGTCATGGAGTATTAGGTTAGGAGTAATTAACTTGAGTCTTATGACGTTCCTGTATCCTCTATATATCCTTGTTTTTGGAACTTACTAGAGCTTGATTGTCTGTTTTCTCCCCAGATGGCTCATCTGCCTGAAGGCATTACTGAATTGGTGCATCATGAGAAACTGAGTGTGCCTTTGGTAAGATACAAACTCTATGCATATAATGTCTCGCTCCCCACCCCTGACATTCAAATGACATCCCAGTACAAATTCTGAATAATATCTTGGTGAACTTTCTCCAATTTTACTTTGTAGATAAAGTGCCATAATGTGATTATCCTTACTGCAACAAATGTTGACGAGCTAGAGCGGGAGTGGGAATGTTTGGTTCCACTAATGAGATCTGATGGGCTTTTAACAATCACAGAACCATTTGGGTCAAAGAAAATCGTGACTACCCTTTCCGATGTGAGTCTATGAACTATTATCGTATGTTATTTCTTTTGTCTTCCAGAACATCCGCCTTTTTCCGACATGTACTCCCTGCAATTGCATCATTTATTTTCTTTCATCTCTCTTAATTCTAAAAAATGTTAGAGATGTGTTTTTTAGATCAACATTCTGTGTATAGTACGTTCTAATAGCAGCTGCTATGACATCCAGGTGGAAACTGCTCAACCTCTTTCAGAGATTAGACTGAAATTTCCTGATCTATACATTGGTAAGATTACATCCAGTTATGCATTACATTAAGTTGCCTATATAAACTATGAAATTGCCATTTCAACTTATTTTCCAACTGAAGGGGCATACCGTGAATCTAGAGGTGGCCGTCTGATCATTACCTTTGGAGGAAAGGTAGATGTTGTTTTCTTTAAGAAGTTCCCTTCCTTTGTTTGTCAAAGTAGGTGCTTTATTTTATTTTTCTTAAATATAAATTCTTTTGAGTTTGAAGACATGAATTTCGTTGCAGGATAAAGCTAGAACAGAAGCTGCTGCTGAAGCACTGAGCAAAAGATTCCATCCAGGGGCATTTTCTGAAACTCAATGATTTTCAGTGCAAAAAGACTGGCTGACTGCTTGTTCTGAATGGAATGGTCAAGAACATCGCCAGAATCATTGTTTCGGCTGTACACAAGGAAAGGGGACCATACATTGTCACTATGATGAAAAACAGAACAGTATACTATTAGTAAATTAGAGTGATAATAGCTCTATTGCATTATGGAGGTATGATGAACAAACAAATCTTAATACCGGTTTATAAGTTCTCTTGATTGGATCCCTATCAAATCTTGTTATGAATATTCAGCGAGGACAAATTACTTCCCTTTATCATTTGCTTTTGCAAATTTCTGTAGACTGTAACTGTAGTCCCAAATTGGGACTTAAAAAATACAGGATTTGCTACTCAGCTGTTAGTAATTTTGAAGTTTTGAGTGAATAGTCACTTCAATTAGTTGGATACTTTTATCTGAAAGAAGTTAACAAGTAAATTGACTGTTTACAACTTCAAGTGTTCCAAAATAGCAAAGCTGATAAGGTAGTTGAAATTGGAAGCTTATTTTAACGTAGGTATTCAGCAGATGAATTGATAAGGTAGATCAAGTGGGTTCTCTCAATATTGGGCTAAGAGCGTTGGGAATTTTCATTGAACAATGTGTGACCTTGTTTTGTGGTCATCTAGGAGCCGGAGTTGCATATGTTTTTCTTCATGCATTGTGAGAACAGATTTACAAACTTTTCTTTGTGTACTCCGACATTGATGAATGCCCTGTAGCCTGTAGCGACTGAACATAGTCCTTTTACTCGAAAGTCCATACATCTCGAATCTACCATATGATGAACAGGTGATGAAATGGTTGGTGCTGAGAAGAGCTGCAGTTTTGAAACCTAACTCATGTTATCATGTCTTTGCTTCAGTTCTCTCCTAAACATGCAGATAAATATCCTAGCACGCTAGTACTTAGTTGATTAGTTCATTCAAGCATACAGATGCAATTCTAATGTTTAAAGTGAAACCACACTACCACAGTAATCAACTTTAGGCATTTAATAATATGCATTTACTAGAAAAGATTCAACTCATTTCAATGGTTCAGTGCAAATGCAATGTGGCTTGTACCTTAATTGTCATTGCCCAAAGCCACAAGGAATATATGAATCAACAAAGTCGATCACAAATAAATTGTGTATTATAATGACTTAAACGATAGGAATGGTTTTCATTAAACTCGAAACATAGAAACAGAACAATGTTAACACAGCATGACCCATCAACTGGGTAGCCGGAGAGAAAATGTACTCAAGACAACTTTAATAGTAACAAAGAAAACTACGACAACACACAGATAAGTATTCCAGCTCCCTTTCGTGTTTGAAAACACGAGCACCAGTACATCTAACCCTGCATCATAACGGAGTCTGGAAAAAGAATTATATTACTGCTATATCCTGCGAAATATGTATGCATTCGCAACCTGTATAAACCTTTTCAAGAAACGCTCCCAAACCAGGAACTCAAGCCTTGGGCTTGAGGATCTTGACAGTCTCCCATGTGAAATCCTTGTCATCACGTCCAAAGTGACCATAAGCAGCAGTCTTCTGGTACCTGAAGTTTCCTCCTCTCAACAAGTCGAGGTCAATGGCAATCATTCCAGGCCTGAAGTCAAAGTTCTCCTTGATGAGTTCCAGAATTTCCTTGTCTGGGATCTTGCCAGTCTTGTAGGTGTCAACAAACACCGAAAGTGGTTCTGCTACACCAATAGCATATGAAACCTGCACGATGCAACGGCGAGCAAGGCCAGAAGCGACCACACTCTTTGCTGCCTGCCTGACAATATAGGCACCACTCCTGTCGACCTTGGTTGGGTCCTTGCCAGAGAATGCACCTCCACCATGAGCTCCCCAGCCACCATAGGTGTCAATGATGATCTTCCTGCCAGTTAGACCAGCATCTCCATGAGGTCCACCGATAACAAATCGGCCAGATGGGTTCAGGTGGAAGATTGTGTTGTCATCAAGGTATTGTTCAGGAATGACAGGCTTGATGACATGCTCTTTCAAGTCAGCGGCAATCTGATCGTTTGTGACAGTCTCATCGTGCTGGGTCGAGATCAGGACAGTGTGCACTCTGATGGGAACCATTGCACCATCATCGTTCTTGTACTCAACGGTAACTTGGGTCTTCCCATCAGGTCTCAACCATCCACAGGTCTTGTTCTTACGCACTTCAGTGAGCTTGGCACCAAGCTTGGTGGCAAGGACATGAGTAAGCGGCATGAGCTCAGGAGTTTCATCAGTGGCATAGCCAAACATGTGACCCTGGTCACCAGCTCCGATTTCCTCGGGCTTCTTGGTGAGATGTCCGTGAACTCCCTGGGCAATGTCAGGACTCTGTTGCTCAATGTTGACAAGGACCTTGCAGTTGTCGGCATCAAGGCCAACATCAGGTGAAATGAACCCGATATCTCTGCAGGTATCACGGACTATCTTCTCGTAATTAACATTAGCCTTGGTGGTGATTTCACCAAAGACCATGACCATGTCGGTCTTGGTGCATGTTTCACAAGCTACTTTGCTGTCTTTGTCCTGGGCAAGGCAAGCATCAAGAATGGCATCTGAGACCTGATCACAGAGCTTGTCGGGGTGTCCTTCATTGACGGACTCTGAGGTAAATAGGAAGGTGTCCATCTTGATTCTGAAAGATGATAAGAAGCTCTATGTTAAGTTACATCAATTAAAAATGGAGCAATTAACTGAAGCATCAAGCATCAATTCAACAATATAAACAAAACAGAATCCAAATCAAACATAAAGAAACAGCCCAACAAATTCCACAAACCAGATTCATCAACTCTCCATTTCATTTTGTTCTTCAAAATTACACTCCAATTAATCACTATCCTAACTTGTAGTACTAGCTACACACGCAACAGCTAATGAAAACAAAAGGAAGCACGTGCTCAATAACTCAAAAGCAGCCAAATCTAGCATGATACCAAAATCGCATACATTCACTCCATAAGAAGGGTACCAAATCCAACAACCAGATCCTTGCACCAGCTCATCAAACCAAAACTCAACCTATCATATCATTTGGCCATGGCGAATGAACAGTTTTTGCAAAATCGACAAATCCAAATGACAAAAATGTCGAATCAGTAAAGACCTACGCATGCAGATCTAGCTAAAACAAAAACACCTAATAAACGTTTGTTCATATCATAAATCATGTAAAGCAACAACAAATCAATCGACTAGACGCAAATCACAGAAGCAGAGATCTGGATCTCATCTAATCACCAGAAATCAACATCTAAACGAGAAACCGCAATAAGGGAAGGTAGAGCAAAAACGAAATGCAGAAGAACAGCAATAGCATTACTCGATCTAATCCAAAACGAAGAAGAATAAGCAAAAGAGAGACGTTACGCACCTTAGATGCCGGAAAAAGGATGTTGAATGAAGAGAAAATGACAAGGAGAAGAAGAGAAAAAGGGATGTGAGTGAATGAAATGGAGAAGACAAGAGGCGTATATATAGCCGGATCGGATACGGTAAACTCGCTATCTTTGTTTTTCTTCATTCGTATTATACATTTTCCTATTCTGGGACCCACTTGGTTGTTTTCTGTTCATTAGATGAAGACAGCTGGCATGATTGACGGTGGTAGATCTGGTCACTAGTCTAAACACGGTTTACTTTGACGGTGTTTGGTAAATGTCAAACTGGAGTTTAAGATTGGCTAGTGCCTGCTAATTCACATAGTACCTTGTGCATTCCAGCTTGTACATGGGGTTGTGGAATTCAATGTGTTATATTCATTCTTAGGATATAATCTTCTTCACTTACTTGTTAATTGGATGTTTGTTCAACTTCTTTACTATCTTCCTGGTTTGTAATCTTAAATTCAACTCACTCTCTTTTCCATTTTCTTCCAACAAGAGACTATTTTAAAATTAATTACAGAATATATAAATTTATTTAGCTAGAAGATTCAGATAATCGACGTGTTAAGGCTTGTTTGGGAAAGAATAAGTGACCAACTTACTTTAAGCTGGTCAATTATGATTTACGATTTTGAATCCAAATATAATTATTAGACTAACGAAATAAATATGTGAAGTCAGTGTAGAAAAAGGTAGTCAATCAGATGTAATAGACACCAGTTAATTACTATCATAAAAGTAAAATTAGGACTAACAAAGTGAATCACAATTATAGGTCATGCATAATTTTCTACGGAAACTGAGAAAAGCAAGTGGGGAGAATTGGTACTAAAAATATCAATGGTCCATTTGAGCACCGCACCTAAATATGGATGGAAGAAGACGAGAGTTTGTCGGTTGTCATTACTGATGGTATTATGAGTAGAAGGCCAAAAGTTTCTGGTTTATAAAGTAGATCTATGAATGAATTTGGGATCTGTTGCACATGATCAATTGCTGGTTTGGTAACTGGACATAAATGTTATGTTCGCATATTTATTCAATCAATAGGATACACACTCTGCCAGCCTATAACACACTCAGACCAACTTGCACTTCAGCTCACACTCTTTTTCTACTTCTATTACTTTTTTATACTAAAATTAAACATAAATACCACTCCTCAATAATAATGTTCGTAAATAATTATCTACACCGTTGAATAGTAGTAAATGGTAAAGTGAGTATCCAACATGTAGTGTAACATATATTACCCACAAAGTGAATTTGGAATCTCAAAACATATCTTACCAATGCCCCACCGCCTTATAAAATTAGATAAAACGTCATTGTTATATTTTAGTTATATCCTCCTCTAATAAAATACTAAAAGAGAACATTCGTTAATTAGTGAAGTCTGAACTTAATTAAAAAATACTTTAAGTTCGAGTCTTGTGAATAAAAAGTATCATATTTGAAAAGTCGTTCCTTTAAAATAATTCGACGTTATGAGCTGGGTGAAGTACATATGTGAACATTATAATTAAACAATATAATAAGCACCGGCTTATTTAAAACTTTTGTAAAGCGTAAAACAACTTTATCTTATATCTGTGTTTACTTCAGTCATAAAATAACTTCTATTTATGATCGGGTGTACCGCTCAACAATCGGCGTTTCCCTTCCGGTTGAGTCCAAGCAATTTGTTGCTTTCTCTCCTTGTATTTATTTGCCAGACGGAGTTCTTCCACAGAGAAAGCCATCCACACAAATTCACATATACTCTCCAATAGTCCGTACTCGCAGTCGCAGCGCATTATTGGAAAAGCTCTCAAATGTATTCCGGTGGCCGCGCTCAGTACAGGTAAAGTTAGTATGCGATTAAATTGTCAGCCTCTATGTTGATGGCCGTGGTGTTAATTTGCTTAATATGGTGTTTGCAATTTTAATGCATTTGATATATAATTGGTTTGCTTAATATGCTGAGAGCAGATTATGTGCACCGTAAATGTATTGCACATATAGACACCACATGGTTTATCTTTTGTAAGGGTATAGTAGCCTCCAATGTTAAATTATATGAATTCCGCTAGATTGTTGAAGAAATTGTGCCTCTTTTTTAGTTTATTTAATATTTTGTGTTATTGAGTAAACTATGTATATGTTGTCTGAGTCTGATGTTCACTCTAAAAATGATCACAATGTTTTCTGCCTAACAAAACTATCTGAGCTTCTCATTCTTCTTTGCACCCTGGATGGGAACCTATCACTGCAACTCACTTTCGAACTCTGGTATGCAATAGTATCAAGCAATTGAGTCTTATTGCAACCCAGTTTTGAATTGGTATAATATGATGGGTTGCCTTCTTTTATATAAACAGTTGCTACTTCCACCATTAAATTTTTGTATCGGTGATTGTTTTATGATCAATTTCAAGTAAGCTGTTACCGAGTAGCATACTGTGCACGGTGGCAAATCTGACTCCACAACCACCTAGCAAGTTACCCATCTTTCTTACGATACTAAATGAATAAAAATCACCAGTTTCTCTAAGACCTAGGTAACTTTGGAATTTAAGATATTTAATTTATATGTTTCAGTTTATTTTGGTAGCTTCTCTTCTCTCACTCTTGTTTCGAATTTAAGGTATTTAGTTTGATAAATTATGTGGAAGTTTCTGAAAATTACTTTGCTATTTATAGATGTTGGGTTGAAAACATGGAGCTTCAGTCTTTAAATTGAGTAAATTGTGCTCCTTTGTGCTCTCAACCGAATGGAACTTAACCTGTTCACTTCATGATTGTTGAATATGTGTTTTAGTGTTACACATTCAATGTACTAAGCCTTCCCATAATCCTGACTTGTTTTAATTAGTTAGTTGTAAAATTTTGTATTTTTAGTGGGTGTGTTTGCTAGAGTTGGGAATTACACTTGCCTTTTTATAAAATGTAGATTGTGCATAAATTTTGAATCTGACTTAATTTACTTCAAATCTATATGACATAGGTGTTTGATGTGAGTGTTGTTAGATTTTTTCCTTTCTCAGGTCATAATCATTCGTTGATTGCATAACTTTCTTCTTTTTTTACTCTTATTAGTCTATTTTGTGATAATATCTACTCAGTTAGTGGTGCTTAGCATTTATCACATCAACTTAGAGGTCTGTACATACGGGGTGGTGGCAGTAGTATGTAAGATAAGAATTGGAGTTTACATATGGGTTGCCGGAAATTTGGTGCGGAGACATCACATATGATGATACTTGCTCAATTTGTATATGTGGTGCTCAACCAATTCTTCATGGTGTGGGCGCATCTAAGTTTCTCAGGTGAGAATATTTCTTTTGCTACTTATAATATATGGGATTGAAGAAACAATGAAGGTTGAATGACGCATGCTTCGTTGTAGATCCCCTTCTTGGTAGATGCATATGCATAACTCGAAATTATGAGTTAATATTGTAAATGTAGCACTGCTATTGTGTATTGCTCATCTATATATTGTTGAATAAGCATGAAGAATTGTGTTGATAGTTTTAAGCATTATTTTTATGGTTTTAGTTTGTGTTGAATGTTTCTGATTTGAATAGTTTTAGCGTAAATATTATAGTTTCAAGACCTATTATTGTATTTTTAAGTATCAACGTTGGTGTTTTTAGCTTCTTGTGAAATATTTATCACGTGATTATTTTTGCAAATGTTTTTTTATAATTTTAAGAGACACTTTTATAGTTTTAAGATGCACTATTTGGTATAAGTATTAATATTATTATTTTTAGCTTGTGTTGCATGTTCGTGCTTTGTTATATTTTTAAAAGGTAATCTGTAGTTTTAAGATGTATTGTTATTATTTTAACTTTTAAACATTAATGTTATAACTATATTTATCTTATGTTAAGTAGTTGCATGTTATTGTTTATAACGCATGTATTATAGTCATAAGATCTACTGTTGTAATTTTAAGCATCAACGTTACTGTTTTAGTTTCTGCGAAATATTTATGACTTCTTACAAATGTTTCGTTATAGTTTTAAGAGGTACACTTATTGTTTTATGTATTAATGTTACTGTTTTAGCTTGTGTTATATATTCCTGCTTTGTTGTACATTTAAAATGCATTTTTATGATTTTACGCATCAATGTTACTGTTTTTAGAATGTGTTCGTGTTTCTTCTTTGTTTTTTAAGCAAAAATCTGATAGTTGTAATGAGAGTTGTTATAAGTTTAATCCAGTTGGTGAATGTTTTATACAGGTGTAATTGTGACATCGAGTTGGATGATAGGTTTCTCAAAATTGCCACTGCAGTATTGAAGTAACAAGCACATACAGTATAAGATAGAAAGTTGAAGTTCACCAAGCTTGATCGAAAAAAAAACAATCCTATTTTAAAAACTCAATAGTATTTGCATCAAAAACACCGAATGGCCATTTATTTTGTAATTTTCTTCTACGAGAACATATTTTTAAAATTTTTTGGATGACAAATGTTCAAATAGCTTATTTTAAGATTGTTTGTTGTTGTTTTAATGGTTCTCATGGAATTTTTTGACTTGTTTATAATTAAAATTATAACAAGTCATCTTAAAAATATCATGTAGTTCCTTTAAACCACCACTACCTCTATTTAAAAATTAACAAAACTTGTTAAAATTATAATTGAAATATATATTCCCGACGTATTACTTTGGCTTTATGAATTAAATCACAACACTTTGAAATTTTGGCCTATTTAGTGACATATATAAGTAATTTTGTTGAAAAAGGACTCTTTCGAGATTCAATTCTATCCAAAAAGATAACATAACAGATAACTAAAGTTTGAATAGAAGAAAAATATGTATTTATAAAGTATTTCAATGCATACGTATTAAATACATACGCATACGGAATAACCCAGGCCTATAACGTATGTATGCTTCATAGGTTGTATTATATGCTAAATCTCAACTAGAAAATTTTGTAGTATTATTTTTTGGACAAAAATATACCCTGGATGAGTTAATCAAGATAATTATAGTCTTTTAATTAAGACTGTGTTCTCTTTAATAAAAAATCACTTCAGTTTAATCCAGTTTAGTTTAGTTCAGTACAACTCAGTTTAGCTCGATTTAATTATAATTTATAGTTCACTTCAATTTAGTTGAGTTGATTTCAGTTAAAGAAAATACAGTCTGAATCAAAACAAACATTTGTCAAACAAAACACGGCACTCTATAGGTTAATAAGAATGAAAGAGAACAATTAAAGAGTCTTTAGTTTTAGTTTTAATGGTGGAGGTCCCCTAATTATAGCTTACCGACAAAATGGAGTAGTAATTGTGTATGAGAGCAGTATTTTAGTTCACCTTTCGAGGAAGATTGACGTGGATTTAGAATCTATTCTAGTATTAGCATGGCAAAATGGCTAAGATAAAAACGTGCTTGTCATTTTCTCATTTTCAGGTCAAAAGCTCTATTCCAGTGCTACTATAAGCCCAATGTGGGTCCAAGCGGTTAACAAGTTCATATTAATGGGCCACGATTGTGCAATGCAATGGGCCATTTGTATGGCACCCCCACATCTGTATCTCATCGCGGTAGGTGGCTACGTATAAGCCTGTGACGCGTCAGTGGAGCTGCAGCTGACGCGCCAGTACGGTCTCCCAAAAGTGTGCCATCAATATGCATTCTATTTATTTTTAAAAATTTTTTAAGCACCGTCCAGTTCTAAACGTAAATAACTCAAAAAATAAAAATATAAAAATAAATAAAAATCACCAACAATTTTATATTTTCAAGATCTACAAATAAAAACCACTCTTAATATATTTGAATTATTTCATACCGAGATCATTTTTCTCTCTCAATTAAAATTAAACTTTAAAACGACTTCTAAAAATGCAATTATATTAATTTTAACTTCTAAACACTCTTATAATATATTATTTATATGTTTTAAAAAATAAAATAATTAAAAAGAGAAATAAGTTGAAGTGACAGCCCCGTGACGGGTCACCAATTCAACAAAATTTCGTCGCATATCCCGTCAGATGGCTATGTGACGCGTCACTGGTCGTCATCAATGCAGGTGGTCTAAGGGGGAGTGTTTAGTATCAAGTTAAAATTGAGTTACATAAAATGTTTAATTATTTTACTTAATCTTTATGTATTAAAACAATCTATGACGAGTGTCATGTAATTTAAATTAGTTAAAATTGAAACAAATTTATACAAACCCTACATTCTCACGAGTGTAATGGTCTGAAGTTATGTTAAATCGTAACAAATTGTAATAGGTTCAGACTTAAAAGTTATAAATCACATTAATATTAATTCGTTTGCGTGGAGATTGATGTGCATATATTATTCAAGCAAGCACCAATGCTCTTAGTTAAACACAAGAATAGTATACTACTATATGTGTCTCTTTTTATCTTTATCATATACGATCATTCATAAAATTTATTTAATTTTAATTAGAGTATGGTAATATTCCATTGAAAACCAAAGTAATCCATTTCATTCAGATCCGGAGGTCCTGTGTTTGATAAAAGTTGGTGAGAAAATTACACATGTTATAAACTTATAATCCCGAAGTGAAGAGGTGAAAGTGTGATTAGTGGGTTTTAGAATGTCATGAATGTCCACTCACCTTACCTAACATTAAACATTTATTCATAAAGTTGTTGGTACAAGCAGACAAAAGAAACCCAAGTAGATCCATGAAGGAGCAAAGCTTTCAATATCATAAAGGAAAGACAATAACATGTTTACGACGTGCATCCAATAACAGTGCATGCACATGTTGTCCTTGTATCAGTACTATAAGTTTTAGTGACTATTTGGATGAACATTTGAGTGTGCATTTGGATGAATTTTAGTGAAAATTATGTTTGGATGGACATTTGAGTGGGATATTTTAAGTGTATTTTAGACCAAATCACTGTTCATCGAGCCAAATGGGGAATATTCAAATCCCCATCCAAACACCCTTTCGTTGTTCGAAAATAAGATTAGGGCTATTGGAAAACTTAAATTGGGTGAAGAATGCCATGTAGTTGGTTGACCTTTCATTCCATCCAATAGAATGGGGTTTTTAGTCTAAATCAATTTACAGCACAGCACATTCTCAAATCTCAATACAAGTTGTTGAAACAAAAATGGTAGTGTTACACGAAACAGAGCACGTAACCGATAAATATCATTTGAGTTTCAAAGGGGTACGCAATAGTTGGGAGTAGAGGGAAAGGGAAGGTAACACACTTGTACACCCATGGTTTTAAGCCTCCACTAAATAAATTTCATTAAATCTTTGAATGAAACACAAAACATTTTCGAATAGAATAGACTACTTGACATGACTGCCGTTAAGGTCTTAACAAATAACAAGCTTTTGGTCATTAGACGTGAAATTATACTTCAAAGTTGATTCATCAACACTAGACTCAGGACAGTACTAGCCACGAAACATACAGACATGAAGTACAAATTCATTATATAACCTATAATAGCAACACTAATTTTAGCATTAATTAGGCAATACAGTACACCAATACTTATGGATCATGACTGTATGCTACAACCAATAGCATAGGCCAGAAATAGAATAGAACTGCCATACAGACTAAAGTACTTGTAATTTTAAGTAGAGGGGTACTTCATTCAAAATCGGGCTTCTCTGGGTAGGTGCAACCGGATCTCTGGATGATAACATTAGCTGCATAACAACCAGCTTTTACACAATCCTCAATATGTTTCCCTTTAACCAATTGAGACAAAAATCCTCCAACGAAAGCATCACCTACAAGATAAGTTGTATTAGGAAACGCGGAAACTCCACTTTCTGAGTTTCCCCCCTTGCAATTGTAAGGAGTAACAATAAAAGAAGAAAACATATTTTCCATACAGTTGGTGATGTATCTAATCAAATTTGATTGAGAATTTGATAAGATGCAACATTTGAGCTTCACAGTTTTTTAAAAATACCAAAAATCACTGACCTGCACCATTGGTATCAACAAGTTTTTCTTTTGGCAACAAGGTGACTGGGAACAGCTTCACCATCCCATCTTCAGCAACCACAACCGGATCTGCACCCTGTGTAATAACCGTGATTCTTTTGTGCGTTCCAGACACCTTTGGCAACTGGGAAATTTTCAAAGCAATTTCTTCTACGTTCTCAGTCTGCTCATCCACATCATGAGAGTTGAGTTAAATCCACATCTGGTAATCACATAAAATTCTACCAGTATCGGCACATGAAACTATTACCTCCCAGCCATGAACTTTCGAGAAAACTCTAGCTTCTGTTTCATTACCAAAAATATAGTCCATGTACCTAAAATCAAAGTTCAAAGATTAGCATAATGTCAATCCATGTTTGCACTTCCTAATCATTACAGTAACAAATAAGTACAATAACAATAATTGATCTTACGGGACAACTTTGTCTTGTGCATCTTTGAAGAATTCACAGATAAATGGAGCAGAAAGGTTCATCATGAAAACCTACAACGGGGAATACATTAGTAGATAGACTACTGAAGTTGAGACTTAGAGGTACCTGGTGAACATTTTACCTTGTTTTGGGCAGCTGCATGCTCAGCAACAAGTGAGATGGATTCTGGAGAAACAGTGAGAAAGAATCCGGCAATATAGTAGTACTTGGCCTTCTCCACTGTCAACACACAGCCGAGTTAGTCTCACTGGACACATAACACAGTCAGACAAGAAAAACAATACTACATAACATTATACCCAGTGCCCAGTTTTCTGGCTCCTTGAGGTGATCGGGTTTGTAGCAATTAGCAGCCGACAAGTTGGCAACAAGTGATCTGAAATGTTATCACAGCATGATCTTAGTTGTTAACGAACTATGAGTAGAAGAGAAACTGTGCACAAAGACTAAATGGGTAGTTCAATTAGAATGATGAAATTCAGGGATTAACACCTTCAACGAGAATGACATAAATTAGGTGGTTCACTAATCAATTCTGTATCTCTAAAACTCCCCTGGTCTTCGTATATCAGAGATAATTTGGGATTATTCAAATTGAAACACAGGCTTAAAAGCCTGCATCCTCATACATTACATGGGTTTGGTATG
>JAYMSP010000588.1:0-46256 GCA_036897095.1 Plantago elongata
CATCTTCCTGTTTCTTCTATGTGATGTAAGAACCTAGTAAGTAATGGATGGTCTACCTTCAGGTTAAGTTTAGTTCGCAATATATTATTTCTTTAATGCTTTAAATAAGCTTAACTGTGAAATTGCACTATAATGAATCATCCTTGTGCTTATCAGTCCAAGTGTACTTTGCTGGATATTTTAGTGAAATATATATTTCATGTAAATATTTTTATATGGGACCTCGGGGATGAGGTTATGGAGTTTGTGATGGAAGTATATAGTTGTGACACTAAATCACAAGTGGTTTGAAATAAATGTTATACATGTCAGGTGTTGGAGCACTAATATATATGAGTAGATTTCAAAACTCTCTACAAATTCGAGTTTTTAAATGATATGAAATTTTATCATATTATTATTTATTTTATTATAGAACCTTTTTATTTCAATCATTTAATTCAATTAGAAGATGTATAATCCCTTGATAAACTCAAACCCAGAAGATGAATATGAATACTACACAGTTTGTTAAAAAATGAGTTGAAAATGAAAATATTTTGAGAGAAAGATTGCAAAACCTTTATTTCATATGAAGTATCCAACTTAGTTTACATATATATATAAGTCTACATATATGGACAAATAATTAACATATATACATAAGTTAAAAGAATATTCTTTACATTTTGTAATATATCTAAAGATACAATCTAGTGTAACATGGACTAGCTACTCCGTTCGTTTCTTCACGTCTCTTTCTTCATTCTCGTATAGGCTTGGCGCACATGTGTGGAGCTCATACAGTCGTTCGGTTTAGTTGTATTCCATTATTTGTTTTAATACTCCTTATGTTTTGTTTTCTATTTTAACACTCCCACAGTCGTTCGGTTTACTTGTATTCCATTATTTGTTTTAATACTCCTTATGTTTTGTTTTCTATTTTAACACTCATTCAAGATGATCATGTATTTCATCTATGTGCTTCTTGGGCACTAGAAAATTGCATGGAAAATCAAAAAGGTTTCTAATAGAAACACTTGTTATGGGACTTTCTACGAATTTTGATTCGTATAAATATTCTTTGTGTCGACATCATATCCGAAAGTGATCCAATTGATTTCAACTTTGGCATTCACATGCAATGTAATTTGTACTAGACTAGATTGAAAATATTTTTCTTTGAGGATTCTCCTCAAAAGCTAAAGCCAACATAAGGAGGTTGTATATGCAAACTTGTATTTGATGTAGTCCTGTCTATATATACGTCTCATTGGTAAATAGATTGAAAACATTTCTCCCAATCATTAGTTTTCTCATTTTGTGAGGAGATCGAACCCCCTTTCTTTTCTTTCTTTCTCATTCTGTTCCAATGTTGCCGCATAAGTCGGAACATTGATGATCTTTCTTGGTCCAACCTTATAAATGAGATGTCATAGACCAAAAAAAATTTCATCTTTAGTTATAATAACAAAGCTGATGAAGGAACCTTTAGAGCATGTTTTGAGACATATTTTATGTAAATTTACTTCAAACATACCTTGAGATCAGTAATCCACTTAATCTTTCAATTAGTATAGTGTATATATGAACCAATCACAATGAATTTTATATATTATATATATATATATATATATATATAAAAGATAATTGACTTTGCGAAGTCTAGGAAAACTTAATTTTTAGAATCTTTGTAATGTGGTTAGGATGATGGATAATGATTAGTCAAAATATGAATAAATTATAAATGTGATGATTCAATCTTGATCTCAACATACTGCCTTAGTCATATCAAAACTTTGAAAGAATGTCTACACTATAATCGCTTGTTATTACTCGGATAAACAAAGTTCATGGTTGAACATTACTTGTGACTCAACAAATTGATATGAATTTCAGTTTCATGATCATGGTTCATATAGTTCACGGATCTTACTGCTTCTAAGTTCCCTTTTCATTTTGACTTAAAGTCAAATATTACACAATTCGAAAGATTTTTCACATGAACTCGAATTTTCAAGGTTCCTTTTTTTTTTTTTTGTTGGTGATAGTTGGTATTCTACCACATGATAATATTGTGCCACATCTTTGATTGAGTCATATATATATATGTATGTAATTCCATAACGAATTGGAACAAAATGCATCACTACAAGTAATCAAAGTGGATAATCATAAGGTCTAGGCAAGATAGCAAAGTATATAATATCTCCACCATTAGCATGGTATTTTGGTGGGTAATAAATCTTTTAGCTGCCTTCCCAAGTTCCAATCTTCTGACTCAAAGGAATTTTAAATAATTGGAGTATATTAGATAGAATTTGTGTTGAAGTTTTACATAGCTTACACCCTGGCGGCCAAACTACATTCATTGCCTTTTCTTTTTTCTTTTTTTTTTTTGATAATCTGATACAGCAAAGTCTGTTTATTTTCTTGCTGATCATTTCCAACAATGTTTACTCAAAATCACACTGAATCATAATGTGATAACTGTGATAGGGAGCTCCATATTTAGTTGGGAACAACAATAAATTGTAGGTATTAAGGGAGATCCTTTTTTTTATTTATTGGAACTAGACATTTGTATATTTTGTCTCCCCATTCTGCAGTTTTATCCTTTAGCGAAATAAGCATATCCAAGGGTAAAAGTAACACTCATAGGCCACGGGATGCTCAATACGTATTAGACTAGCACAAACAATATAATCGCTTTATGTACAAATTTAGAAAACTAGAATGAGTAGTCACATCCATTAGAAATCTTAAGGATTCTTTGGATGTAAATAATTGATGAACATGTGTTAGGCCAGAGGTTTGACAAATTCAAAATTGATATTTATGTAGCATCAAGCTATAATTTTGATAAATTTAATAGGTTCATAATTTCATATATAATCAATTATTTGTTATCTCCAAAATCATCAAGTCAAGATGTTTGGGATTTGGATGGATCTGATGGTTACATCTAGTTTCTCCCCCTCAAATTGCAATCATCATTTAAACAACTTATTTTTAGTATTTATCCTTTTACTTGGCTCATGCCAAAAGTAATGACTAGTTGTTTGTTGGATTCCCTTTGGCATATGCCAAAACTCTACCTTTTTTTTTTTTTTTTTTGTCGAGATGAGTTATTTGGATCCATGGTACCGTACCAAATGAAGAGGAGAGTTGCAGAACTTCATGTCTTTCTCCCGATATAGATGTATTAATTTCACAATTTCAAGTCTGAATGGAACCTCTTAGTTCGTGCATCGGCATATCAAAGACAACAATATCTAGAGGAAATAAATAGAATCTCACCCCATATATTTTCTCATATTTCTTTAGAAAACAAGGATTAAACTGGTTAAGTCATTGATCATTTGATTGGAGCAAACACCTTTGCTTCCTCCCAGTTTTGGTCATGTAAACCACCATTTTTTTTTCTTTTTTTCTTTTTTTTTGAATTTACATGGAGACATAGTTCACAACTCTTTAGGGTTAACTTTAGTTAATCATCTCAATGATTCGATTTTCGAATACAATAAACAACATCTCACTTTTATGATTCAGTTCTTTTTCTATGAGAACAGTACAAACGATTGAGATACACAAATCTTTGGACTTTGTTCAGCAAATAATTGATAGTGTAAACTCAGATGTAATAGTTGCTAAGAGCTATTAGAAAAGCAAGAAGAACAAGGGCAATAAGAATAAGGCAGATTCAATACCTAAAAGGTTGCCAACTATAATGGGATACAAGAAGTATAGTGTCTTTCTCTATTCGCTTTCTCAAACAAGAATTGAATGATATCGTGCTCGATAATTTCATTGTTTCCAGCAAACACTTAAACTTCCTCTTTGATTTGATCATCTTAACAATCTTTATGGAGATAAACTCTCATATTTTTACGAATAACTTTTGTTGTCATCTCACAGGTTCGATTTTCCAATAACACTAGACGAATATCTTATATCTCACTTATATTGTTGAGTCAAGTTCCTTGGATGAATAGTAGAAAGTATAAACATATTACTAGTATCATGTTCGACACATTCAGAGGTGTTAAGTAACCTTAGATCTAACTAAAAGTTGCTAGAAAAATCTTTAGTCATAGCTACTTGAATAATAACAACAACAAGGGCAAAGTAGATTCAATACCTTATTGGAAAGGATGATTCCACCTCTGCTAAACAAGCTCTCTTGGCAGATCCTTCGCCTGTTGATGCTTCTGGATATGTAAATATAATTTTCATTCCCAGATTTGGAAGCTAGACTTGTCTGCAGCGTCTGTGTACGTAGTGCTTCACCGGTAATGGATTGTCTCCCATATGAGCAAAGAAGTCTTCTTCTCTCCCATAAGAGCAAATAGGTCTTATTCTCTATGATTTTAGAGACTTAACCGGACTACTATATTCCAGTGGCAATGTCGTATAGATTTATCATTCTTAGATTTAAAAGTAACTCATATTGCAGTCAATCAATAATCTTCCTACAATTTCGTGTAGTTTGGATTTTATTCCTCTTATAGTAAAGAGAGTGGTAATAGAGTTTCAACTATGCACGACGACACCAGATCTGGTGAATGGCAGCGGTGTGTTTCTGATTTGTATCTCAGAACTCTATCCCCGAGTAGCACACCATTTGTACCAGTTGAGGTTGTGGCATTAGCTCACCCATTAAGCTCGATTTTCACTGATTTTGTGATGCAGTTAAGGAAAAGCGAGAGATCTGTTATCTCTTTAGTTATACATAGATATAAATTGTACAAGATCTAGTGTATGATGAATCTTTTCCAGATCCAAATGTTTGATGGAGTTTGTTTCGATCTCCGATTTGTTTCTTCAATATGCTTTTAGCTGTAACCTATGTATGACGATGAATTCTCGATATAGTTTGATAAGGTTTAGAACCCTTATACTTACCCAAATCTCTGGTTTGTTTGTCATACAAAGTAATGACAAATATCTGGTGGTATATAGTCAAAACCTTTTCAGATCTGAAATGGTTTAAAGTTAGATGAGCAAAAATCAGATCTTCAAATTATTGTTCCATCGTCTATGGATGAATGTATGTAACACTTTATTTTCAAGCTTTGTACAATGCAATATGGATCTGTTCTAACTTCTAATCATATCCACTTCATGTTGCCATTCTTTGCTTTATCGATATGCAGATACATATCTATTGAATAAAGAATATAAAGAAATTTTATATAGATCTGTTGATACAGATTACTCCTATGGAATTGCAAATGATAAAAGAATATTCTTTACATTTTGTAATATATCTAAAAATACAATCTAGTGTAACATGGACTAGCTACTCCGCTCGTTTTTTCACGTCTCTTTCTTCATTCTCGTATAGGCTTGGCGCACATGTGTGGAGTTCATACAGTCGTTCGGTTTACTTGTGTTCCATTATTTATTTTAATACTCCTAATATTTTGTTTTCTATTTTAACACAGTTCATGACTATTTTTTTTTAAATCAATATGATAAATACACTTCTTAGCTGTTCATCTTCAAAGGTCTCCTCATGCTCCACCAAGCATTCAAGTGGTCGACTTTGATGGTCTCAGTGCCATTGTCAAATAGATACAAATGTGCATTGTCATATACAGCTAAAGTCGGATAAACCCTTGACGTAATGCAAGTCTTCCCCTTTGCAACAAAGCTCTCCACAACCGAATTATCGATCAAACTCCTGAGCGAAAGCTTCTTATCGCTTATATCTACATTCACAAATCCTCCAAACGTGGGTCTGTACGCAGCACTCCAGTTGTAAGGTGTGTAACACCATTATGCAAAATCGACCTTGATGCAGCAGAGCACAATAGAACTAGATGCTTGTCTTGATCCTTAAAAATTCTAAAGAAGACACGAGGATCAATACAAAAGTTAACCTGATAATTTGATTCGCTATGTGATTAGATATTTGTTCAGGTACGTTATTTACTTTCATTGAAGAATCAGAAAACTATATGGAGGAACTGACTGAATGCTAGCTAACTAAACAATCTGGTAAAGGAAAGCGATCAAACGGAAGAAGACTATTGCGCCTGAGCAATGGAAGTGTCGAATAATTTCCTTTTAAAGTAATTTAAACCAATAAAGATAACAAAATATATATTGCATTGCTAGTCGGATATTCAAAATATCTATAAAATTCAATAATTATCTATGTTTCACACCAATATAAAAAATCATCAACAATTATATACTGTTTATGCACAAATTATCTGTCTTTCACAATGGCCATAGTTCATAATTTTAAATTTGCGCATCTTAAAAGTAAAAATATCACATAATCTTGCTATAAATGTTTCTCGATCCCAACAAGGGACTAGATAATATCCGATTATGCAGTTCATATCATGTGAAGAGTGTGGATTACGAGTGGATCCAAGATTGGGACTTGATAGAAGTTCATGATTAAATTTGCTACAACATTAATGTTAGGGGTGTGCAAGCGTTACATCATGAGGAAGTGGTTAATGGAATTTGTTTCAAGGATCAGGGTCAGAGATCATATGAGGCTCCATGAACCAATACACATAAGTGCAAGTCCCGTAAATCTAAAGAATGACAGCCTGAAACAAAACATTTTAGTATCAAAATCACTAGGGAGAGTCGAGCATTTTCCTTTTGTCAAATAATTTAAATCCGAAAATCACGAGGGAGTCTTAGGAGAGACCACCTTTAGAGAGAAGAGACATGAAAGATTTACTTTCACTAAGTATACAACAACCCCAAATAAAAAAACAAGCTACTAGAAATACTCCCAATCATATTTCCTTCATTAATTTTGCAAAACCCTTGCTAATATAAAATTCCTTTCTCTAAAATTTCGCCCCCTTTCCCTTTGTAGCTTTAATTCGCCGAAAATCTCCTCAAAGTCGCCGGAAATCGCTTGACCACTCCATCTCGATGTGGTTTCTATGTCAGTGAGCTCGAAGATCTCCATCTCAACGTGGTTTCTATGTTATTGAGCTCGAAAAGGCTAAAAAACGGCTAGATCTAATCGAAAACAACATCACAAAGGTACGAAAAGCTAGATCTCTACCTAGTCTTTTTGCAATATCGATGATTATTTTGATTGTTTTCATCTCACAATCTCATTTTCGCTTGATTCTCTATTGATTTGTGTGAAATTCGTGTTATATAATGATGTTTGTATATGCAGATCTGGTGTTTTCATCAGTTTTTGTTCAGATTCAAAAAATAGATTTGAAATTGCGCACAACACTGATAAAATGTTAGTGAAGATTTTTATAAAGAATTGGATTATATCAGTAAGGTTCTAGACTATATTGATGATGTTAACTTAAACAGAGTACGATTATAGCTATTGCTCATTTAATAAATATGCTAAAATAAATACTTTATTGCACAAGATTAATGCAGTTACTAATATCTTTAATGTTTTTGTTAATATATGTAATATTTTGATGATATACGTCAAAACTTAAATCCTAATATTGATAATCGTGACATTATTATCATATATTATGTATGTATTGTTCTAATTAATTCTTTCAATGTTTCTGAAAATGTCTGAAATGAATCTAGAAGTGCATTAAAATTCGAAAGATAATAAATAACGACATTATTATCCAAATTATATGTTTAATGTTTTCAATCATAATTACAATGTTCAGTATTATACTTATAATGTTCTCAATTATGTGTGTGATTTTCCTGCTTGTTCAACTACAACGTCATTAATGAAAATTGTATGATGTAATTTTCAATGTGATGTATAAAATGTTCTCGGTGATGTGTGTAAGGTTTATGATAATGCATATAATGTTCTTTGCACAGATAAATGTGAAGATGAAGTTGACACTAGTCTTGATGAGAGTCTTGGATGGATGATCAAGCACGTAGATAAATTGAATACTACGTATAGAAATCTCTAGTCAGTTTGAAAATAAATCTCAAACAAGTCTATGTAATATAAAAAAAATGATGTCATTATCAAAACAATGTTCTTACGTATATATGTAATTTCTCGATTATGAATGTAAATGTTTTTCAAGTATATATCACGATTTTCACAATATGTGTACGTATTTTAATGTTCTCATTTATACGATTAATGTTCGAAGGTATAATGTCCTTAACTATATCGGTACCGTTTACAACTATTTATATGTATTAGTAATGTTCACATATATTTGGGTAATGTTATCATCTATTTGAGTAATGTTGTTATCTATTTATTGAAAATGACAGTTTATTTTTTATTTGATCTAAAATGGATCTACTCAATAACCTGAAAAATTATATAACCTGATCTAGCAACCCGCGAAATGGATTGAAAGTGTGGTAAATTCACCTACTCTAGTAATGTTTTCGCCTATTCGAGTAATGTACTGAGCTATATGTATAATGTTCTCACCTATTTAAGAATGATGATTTAGTTCAAAATTGTTTATGACCCGAAGACCCGCGAAAATTGTTTTCACCCGACTTCATGACCCGCGAAAGATCAACATTAATGTGTTAATTTGCATTTAAGTTCGTTTTTTTTTTGTCTCAATAAAATGTTGGTCTCTTAGAAGACTTTATGAAAGAGAAATATATTTGTGCATCGGATCATTTATTCAAAAAATTAAAATTCGATAAACTTCTACTCTTCACCAATTAAACGGGAGAATCTTGAAAATGCAACAGTTAATCCACAATATAACATGGTCTTTATTTCGAAGGTTTCTACCCAACAAGAAAGTAACTATTAGTCTATTACAGTCCTTTAACCTGCTCCCCATGCACTATAATATGCAGTTTTTTTAAGGTACTACTATATGCAGTTTATGCAGTTATATATATACACACATAAAAGAGTAAAACACATGTTCTGAAGCTTCAAGTGACGAATCAATTCCTCAAGTAGACCGTATAGAACAACATAGCTCACAGATGCTTGAATTGATCTACGAGATGAGGATGTCGTACACAAACAACCTTCACTCTTCATCCATCAACCTCCATGCTCTCTTTTTCTTTGGGGGCAACGGTGCCTCCACACTCAGATTTTCCACTGCTTCTGCCAACTCACCAGCTTTCTGCAATTACATGAACAAGATAACTCATGTTAAAATGCATCTTTTTGACTGTACATGTTTGCATATAACAACAGAAACAGGTAGAATTGCAAAATTGGTCCTCTAAGTGACCGTCCTGTTCGATTTTGGTCCATTTTTTTTTCCGTTTCGATTTTGGTCCTGAGGACCGTATAAAATACCGTATGTGCGTATTGGAGCTGAGTTGGCGTGAGAAGTCTAAGTTGGCGTTGATGTGGCGTGACATGGCACACATACATGGAAAAAAATAGACCAAAATCGAACAGGAAGGTCACTTAGAGGACCAATTTTGTGCGATTTTGGTCCTTTGCTGAGTCGGACGAATTAACTGATCGGAGACGAAGGGAGGGAGACAATCGGAGACGGTGGTGGTTGAAGGTGGAGGGTGGTGGTGGGCGGATCTGGGAGGAAGAAGAAGGGCTCAGTGGTGGCCACCTAGTTTTCTCCTCCAATCCTACCACCAATCAAACCCTCACTCTCCCAATTTCAAATTCAGATCCGCTCGCCACCAGCAGAAAACCGGCGAGAATGTGGTCCAGGAGAAAGACCGGCGAGTTGTGGAGCTACAGATCCGCTCGCCACTACCGATCCACCCTTCCTCCGTCTGATCTACCACCATCAAGATCCATTGGTATCCTTCCAATTCAAATCGATTTCAGTCTCCAAGTTCTTCACGGCTTCTCTTCTTCATCTCCTTATTTCTCTCGATTTCCGGTGGTGAGGCGGAGGATTGTGGTGGTGGTGGACGTTTGGTGGTGGTGAGGTGAACGACTGTGGTGGTGGCAGATTCGGAGGCAAGTGTGCCAGCGCCGCGGAGAGAGGAAGAAGGACCAAAATCGCAAAACGTCCATGTCACGATCATGTCAGCATAGGACCAAAAACGAAATCCTAATTCGCCAAAAAACGGCCGCTTTGGTCCTTTTAGTCCCTAAATCGAAACGCGAAAAAAAAAAAGACCGTATTCGAACTGGACGGTCACTTAGAGACCAATTTTGCAATTCTCCCCACATGTTTAGGAACATTGATTTACCTCTGGACCGTCCTCTGCTGGTGCTTGTGCTGGTACATCATTCAGAATTTCCACTTCACGGGGCAGCTATAGGAAATTAGTGATTTAACGATTTAGAAAACATGAATCTTTTTTAGACGCATTTAGATATTAGAACAGAAACAGTTGTAATGTTGTATAAAGTACCTCTTCATTGTCCTCCATTGGTGCTGGTAAATTCAGGTCCAGATTTGCTCGTTCACGAGCCAGATTGAGATTTGCTTGTTCGCGAGCCAACTATAGGGAAGAAAACAATTAGAACCGTAAGAAAGGAATGTGCTATAGAAGTCATAACACCAGTAATGGTATCTTCATGGAGCATGTACAAATGTAAAAATAGAAACATTTGTATGCTTTAGAAAGATAGATTGAAATTCACCTCTTCTGCATCCTCCATCTGTGCTTGCACATCACTCGGGTTCATATTTGCTCGTGCACGAGCCAACTACAGTGAGTAAAAGTATTAGAAAAAATGATTCTGTTACACAAATGTTACAAGTACTGTGTAAGAATTACCTTGACTTCAGCTGGAGTAGCCCACTGCGATACTTGAGTGACTGTGTTATACCAGTACCTACGCACAAATATAAAGTGAAATGGAACATTAAGGGGCTGTCCGCTGGAGTGGCCATCTCACTCAAATTGAACGTTTTGTACAAAAAAAAATTCAATATGAAAAAGTCCACTCAAATTCTTCCTAATCAGTCCCTAATAAACCACAATCAACTATCGTTTACATAAAAGCATTATAAAAATTCAGTTTACTCACCTTTTTCCTTCCCTTGATTGTTCTTCCCTCCAGTCAGTTGCTGCCACATTTACCCTCTGTAATCCAGATCCATACAAATAAGATACTTTGAAATAGCTGGAAACTTATTAGCCAAGATTAGTATCAAGCTGAGTGAAAGCACCTTGACTTCATCCGGAGTAGACCACATTGATTCTTGGGTCACGGTGTTAAAGTAGAACCTACAGAAGAAAGTTATTTAGTGTTCAGAAAATACAAGCTACAAGCATCGTAAAAACAATGGTTTACTCACATTTTTCCATTAGATGCAGCAACCGCCTCTATCCAGTTAGTTGGCGCAATCAGCCTCTGAAATATAAATACTTAACACGTTAGAAATATAGATGAAAAGTATAGCAAGTAGAATTAACTCACTTTCAGGCATAAAGTTTCAAAAAAGTAATCAACATTGTGCAAAATATGAGTAGGAGACATGCAAGGCATTGGAGCTCATGTTCAACAAGATTATGAAGTGTTTTACAGTATGCTCCGAAAATATGAAAAAGGAAAGTCACCATCAGATGCATTGCCATCTTCTACATAGTATTACAAACACTCCAGTGAAGTAATAAAATAGTTTTCCAATGGAAAGGTGCAGGTAGTCCCGTCATGATCTAAGCAGAAAATGCATCTAAGCCTAAAATTGAAAGTTCACGTTCAAGGTTAAGACTTGATGAGGATGAAAAATTGACAGTTAGTCAGCACCCTAAATTAATTGATGGCTGAATTTGATAACTCTCAATTTGTGTCTTTCTGACTCATTAAATGGAAAAGGAAAACTGGAAGTCTTTCACTCGGAGTTACGTGGAACACATATCTGAATTGTGAAGGAATGTCATGAAGTCTAACTCACCTCAGACGGCGTCATCAGTTCATATGGCTTTGCCCATGAAGCCATCTTAGTCCTTTTGTTGTAATAATATCTGCATTGAGAGTAAATGACCAGATTTCAATAGAACATTATATATCCTGACCAAAATATCAGCACTACATTTGATAAGCAACCTTTGTCAATTATTCTCAGTGTGTTACTGATTAACCTTTTTTATAACTTACGAGTTACAAGATACAATTAAACAGACTCCGAAAACGTACTTCTTCCCAGTACTCATAGAAGTTTCTTCTTTCCAATCAGATGAATCCTTTCCACTGGAGTCAGGCTGGGTGGTTCTCACCTGATTCTGGAGGCATTAAGAAACACATCAAAGTTGAGGTGAACAAGAGCAAAACAGTATCAAACCGACAATGAAGATATGTAAAATGAACAAAAGCAAAACAGTTTAGAGACATTGTTCATTACTCTGGAACGAAGCAATATAGGTTCGTGCATTTATAATTCCCAGTAGGAGACCATAACAGACAATGAAGATATGGCAAAATTGCTCTCAATTAATACTATTTAACGAGTGACCCACCAAAAGCGGACTTGTTTTAGGGGTGTGAGTACTCCCTAAATCTATCAGACTGCACCCATGTGAAAACTTTTATGTACTCCCAGTTTAATTCCACTTACGAGAGCAGTTCAATCTATACGATAAAAGAAACTTCATGAAATTCTATAACACACCAAAAACAAGATGCAAGCAAATACTATAAGCCATGTTATACTTTTCATACTCATGCAACTTGTTGCCACAATAATGAAAAATGAATCGCACAAGCTAGTTCAAGAGAATGCAACAACCACGTTTCATGTGGTAATGCAGTTTGTGATTTCTGAGGCACACTTAATTACCTACTTACCTTTTACTGCATCTTTCATGTTCTACAAAACACAATAAATTTTATGTAAAGGAAAATCTTAGTATTATTTAGAGGCATCTTTAGTTCATTACCTGCACGCGTGGTGGCCTGGAAATGCTGGCCATTTCAGTACACTGATTGAATTCTGAAACGGAAATGAGAAAACACTAACTGTTAGCGAATGTTCTATCAAAAAGGCAAATTGGTAAGAACGTCACATCATTGCGGAAAATACAAGCCAACAGAAAAACTAGTTGGCATAAGCAAGAAACGACGAAAGAATGAAATTACGTCAGGCAATGTGAAGAACCCTTACGCAATCAAAAAAACCCTAAAGAATTAATGGTTCACCTAAATTCCGTACACGACAAATGCTATCGCTTAACTAGCATAAATTTCACTTTTGATCAATACACGATAAAACAATAAAACAATAAACTAATATATCTCTTTTTATGCTATAAAATTTGAAAATCGATGCAACCAGCCCCAGTATATCTTCATCCAGGTTCTTCAAACGCCCCTATAAAGTTATTTCTGTCAGATTTTATTGTTATTAACCGATCATATTCTCATTAATTCATGTTCGCTTTCCCCCCTGATTTATTGCAAGCTAATACATTCAAGAATAAACCAGATCTTAAATTAATCTCCAGATTAGACATCCTTTCCAAAACAAACCTAGCCATAATTTGGTACTTGAACCAAATCATCCAATAAATAAAGCAAGGTTTTTCAAGCAAGCCTTATCTCAACTGCACAACTAAATCCATATTTCTCCACCCAATGCACGCCCCTAAAATAACCTAGTCCAACACAAGATCTACCAGCTCTCGATTGCTCCGAAAAAAATCAAAAAACACTTAACATATGCAACACACCAACAGTTCTTCAGAATGAGTGACAAGAAACAACTCCTACATTTCCAGACAAGTAAATTTCACCATCTGACAAGGGTAAGACAACAATAAAACAACCAAGAAATCACAAAACCGAACCTTCCTCAATCAAAGCAAAAACCATTAATCACGATTTGCACCTTCTCATTCACAATAATCAAATCAAAAAAATCAACAAATGAACTTTTCCATCAACTAAAGCAAAACCAGCAATCTCTTAACTCAAAACAACCAAGGGCTGGATTAGAAAAACAATCTTTTCTCGTTTTTCCAGCCAAAACACCAGAGACCACCCAAATAACCAGCAATCAACACAAAATACACACATGCATGTAAAAACGAAGAATGAAAACTGAATAAAAACCTGAAATGAAGAGAGTAAAGAGGCTTTACATTGGATTGGAATGGTATGGAAATGAAAACAGCCTGGTTTTGTGTAAGTAGCGGGATTACTCACACCGCTACAACAGCATTGTGGTTTATAAAGGGGTTGTATAAACAGACAAGAAAGCCACGAAAGCATAATTAATGGAAGCGGATTGCAACAGAGGAAAATTGGGGTGTCAAGATTTAATGCACACACGCTACTTTTGCTGAGCTTTTGCTTTTTTGGCTTTGAATCGTATGAGAAGATTCACTCAAAGACTGTAGTCAGGTTTGGTGAATGTGTGCAAGTGTAACTGTGCACTAGCTGGAGTGAGAACAAAGCGGTTTGCTTCATGATGTTTCCTGCCATTTTTCTACTCCTTTCGTTTGTTTTTTTATTCATTTCAAAGTAATCTAACACGTTTGTATAACCTAATAGTAAAATTATGCACCCGAAAATTTACGTATCAAACAAATACGTATCTCATATTAAACTTAAATATATTTATATTTAATTAATTATAAATTTGATTATAATATATATGTTATATAAGTTCTTAATAAATATAAATTTGTTGAAGTAGTGGGAGATATTTGTAATTACCTCCTTTTTTTTAATCTTTTTATTAGATATGAAATCTAGAATCAAAATTAATTCAATTGGTCAAAATTAAATTAATTTGTGTAACAATTACTTTTGACTAATTTTCTTTTAGAATAGTAGAGAAGTGAAGTAAATATCGACTTAGACTATGAACTTTTCATTTGTATGGAATTGAACGGAATTAAATTGTAATGTAAGAACTAATAAAAAATAATTAAATTAAATCGAAATTAATGAATTTTCAAATAAATAGAACATGACATTAATGAGTGTAGTATACTACTACGTATTATTTTATTAATATTTATATTTTTATCATAAATAAAATAATACATTTTATCAGCAATAAATGTTGTGTTTAACCATACAAGCTTCTATTCGATTATATGATTTTTTTTTCCAGCTGCGGACCGAGAAGTTAAATCTTTTGTGATGTTAACTGGGGGGTTGTTCCTTTACAAGATGACCTAGTATGAATTATTTTATTTATCTCGAGGTTCCTCGAGCCACACTAAGGAGGAGACTATAGTATATAGTTCGTCATTGGAATATAACGGTATGACTACTAATGTTAGTGAGATTTGGCTAAGGTGACACTTAAAAGATTTAGAATCTTCTTAGTCGGATGCTACTCTTACGACATCAAACAACGCAACGCAACACAAACACACTTAACTCTTAAAATGAAGGAGTGATTGAGAGTGATAAAATTATATCGTGTAAGATTCCTACATGCCTTCAAGTTGCATACATTCCCACTAAACCATTTGAAAGCGGGTTGTTTTTCATTTTACGAGGTAAGCAGGGCGATCTAGATATATGTACGCACCAATTTAACGACGAGTATTATAACTATGCTCAGGGTTGAGCATAATGTAATCCGGATCAAAAACGAATATTCAATTTTCAATTTAGACCGAATTCATTTCGGTTCGGTCCAACACCGAATAAAATCGATCTCAACCAAGCTAGACCGAAACTAAAAATATAATAGTATATTTTTTATTAAGTCTATGTGTCTTAGTTTGCTTGCCCTGTAAAATGATGTTTTTCTTAGAACCACCATGTTGGCCGTCCAAATTCAAACACCATTCTCCGTCCAGTACCAGTAGCCACCCCTTCACTGCCCATCTCACTCTATACCCTGCAGTCCGTCCAGGTTCAACACTCCAAGTTCAACTATATTTTTAGGGATTTGTGATAAAATTGGGGGAAGATTCAGAAGAAATTGAGGAGTCTCCAAAAACGTTTTTTACTAATCCATGACACATCTTTCAATTTTATTTAACCAACAAAATTATTAATAACGTCATATATTTTTTGTCAAATATTCACTTCGTATTGTTAGAAGTGAAACAATTTTCCGTTTTAAACATCCCATTAAAGTAAAATAATTTTTCATTTATGAAAATAACACCACCATACAACTCAATTTTAACCACACATTATTCATTATTTGACCCTCATGTACTATTCTATCTCAAACTCACTGTTAACCATATAATGTATTACATATTTTTCTTAAAAAACGTGCATATGAACAGGATGGAGGGAGTAGTACATATTTGTGTACTTACCATGTAAAAATAATCGAGTGGACCACGTGTTTCTTTTCTTCATCTAGTTAATTTGTTTACCTTCATCTTTCTCTTTAAATTTTATTTCCTCCAATTTAAAACGTTCATAACTTAAAATAAAAATTGATAAAAAGAAATAAAAATTACCAACAACTATATTTTTCGAGATATATAAATAGAGACCACTATTTACTTTGTTTGAATTATTTTTTTCGATAACTATAAAAATCATTAACGACTTTATTTGGACCTTAATAAATTGTAAAACGAGTTTTAAAAGTGCAATTTTATTATATCGGGTCAATAATTAAACTAGCAACATGATTGATAATCATATAGGGTAACAGGGTTGGACATCAAACATAGATACCGGGTAATGAGTACAATTATCGGGCATTGCTTACGGAAACCGAACATCACACACGGGTACCGTGCATTAGACGGGTGACAAGCATCGGTTACGGATACCAGGCAATGGGTACGACTATCGGGCATTGCTTACAGATATCAAACATCAAACACGGGTACTGTGCATCAGACACGGAGAACGGACATTGGATACGGATATCGGACATCGAACACGAGTATCGAATATCGAATTCGGGTACCGAATATTTTTTACTATAAATAATTATTTTTACATATTCAAGATATTTATATGAGTGTTTAAAAGTTAAAATTTGTAACATTGCATTTTTAGTTTTATTTTATAATTTATTATGATTCGAATAAAGTTATTAGTGATTTTTATACATATTAAAATAATAATTAAAACATAATTGAGAGCGATCTTTATTTATAGATCTCGAAAATATGAAATTGTTAGTGATTTTTATTTATTTGTTACATTTTTATTTTTCTAGTTACAAACATTTAAGGTGGACTAAACTAAAATTTAATACAAAAAATGATAGATGATAGACTCATAGACATGTGACAATAAAAAGGAGAAGGCTTGGAGGTTTATTGTACTTTAATGAACAAATATGTACATTCACCACTGAAATTGTAGTGATTTGATGAAATAAATTTTACTCAAATAAAAATGTAAGTAAGTGGGTCACATTGTACCATTTGAGAAAATTATTACCTAAACCAGATCCATAATTTATTTCATGGACCACATGGATTATTGGTGGAGAATGCTCCACTTTACTCGTATAAACATGTAAATATGGAACATACACATTAAATGAATGACATGTTTTATAAAATAATGGTAAACATGGTCTAGATAATAATTTTCCATACCATTTGATAGCTCTCTAATTTATGAAAAAGTCTTTGTTTAGAAGCAAATAATTACACATATTTGAGATAATTCAGGAAAAGAACAATTTTTCCACTAGATATGAAAATTCAATTTATTTCTTTCAAAGAAACCCACCAACCATAAATAAAATCTACAGACAATATAGAAACCGACAAACAATATGTAAATACCCACGATCACTGAACAAAAATCTTACAAACTCTAAATTAAAAAAAAGAAGACATTTTTATATTTAATGAAAAAATCAATCTTACCCTAAACTTTGTATTAATATTTCGATCAAGCTAAAATAATAATATCCAATTTTCAATTTTTGAATTTTAATTCGGTTTTGAACGGATGCAGAACCCTAACTATAACTGATTTCCCCTAACCGCAACATATTAGTACATCCTAATTCCTATTGTTTTAAAGTATGTACTCGTAGACTGACACATTTTATTGTGCTATTTCCTTTCTTTTAGGCTCTTCTCTGCTGAGATTTTGTACAGAAAGAGAGACACATGGCTGCTAATGAGAAATCGTCCATTCACAGTATATGCTCTCTGCTCCAAAGTTTTTCAATACTCTCTTCCATACAAGTCTCCATCCGATTCTAGGTTCCTACTTCTTAATGCCGCCATTGATCCACGGAGGAGACTCCACCGAGGTAAAACGCTTTCTCTTCTGTTCTTTTCTAACTTTTCAAATTTCATCCTATCTCCATTGCTACCTGTCGTCTGACATTCTGGAACTAGGGCTTGGATTATACCCTGCTGTATCGATTTATATTTGATTTATTCGTCTTAATCTGCTTGATGAACCAGTGCCTGGTCGATTGGATTTCAAGGAAACTGAAATTGAGCCAGATACTAGCATGTTTGAGGTCAGTTTGATATCTGATCAATGCTGGTTAATATATTGTGGACTATTGTGCTTGAGCTTGCTATTTGATGATAATGACTACAAATCTGTTGATATTGTACCTGAACTTTCTGTGTGGTTGCTGTTTGAAAATGTGTGGGTTTATGTCTTGTTTGAGCTGGATATTTGATCGATGTTGGTGAATTGTGCCTGTGTGGTTGCTGTTTGAGAATATGTGGGTTTATTTTTGTTTGAGCTGGATAATTATATAGATTATGTTTAAACTTCTTAGAACACTGCTGAACCTGTATTTGTGTGAATATGTGTGGATTTTGTTTTGTGAGCTTCAAATGCCTAAAATAATGAATAGTAACAGTTATTACATTCAACCAGGGGGTCCGTCCGCACGTAAAAGTTGTTTTATAGTGCCGTATCAATCAGACCTCTCTGATTTTCAGTAAACTAGACTTCTAAGTTTAACAGTGTAACACAACACAAATTCTTTCCTCAGCGAAAAATGTCATCCAAAGAGCAACACACTAATCCTGCCGGAGGGAACATCTCCGATGAGAAGAAGCTCTCTAATGAGGAACTGGGGAAGCTTGAACGCATAAGAAAACGTCAAGAAGATGCTGCTGCCATTTCCGCTGTCTCAGTCGACGCCGATGACCCACTCGCAGTCAACTACGGCGATATTGGAGGATTGCAATGTAAGGTAATTTCTGGTAAGAAATGGACTGAAGTGGAGGAGTTGACGAGTCAGCTCAAGGACCAGGTGGTGTTGATTCAGGGCCGAGCCCAGACGATCCGTATCGTGGGGAAAAAGATGGCGTTTGTTGTGGTGAGGAAAGGGATGTTCACTGTGCAGTGCATTTTGACCGTTGCAGCTGATTTGGTTAGTACGCAAATGGTCAAGTTTGTTACTAGTTTGAGCAGAGTCTGTTGTTAGGATTGAGGGGATTGTTTCCGTTCCTGGCCAGACAATTACAGGAGCAACTCAGCAGGTATTTTCTGATTCTAATATGCAACTCATTGTTATAGTAACATTTACCAGTAATTTTAGGTTTTGTTTCTATAATGTGTGGGTATTTTTGTTTCTGTAATATTGTATCATTTATGTTTTTTGCGCCTTTTAGTAAGTTCTTATTTATACAGCTTAGTTTAGCATTCTTTTTATTGTATGCTTTATATTAGATTGTAATACTTATGGTGAGCTAATCATTTTCATTCATGTGTGCTCTAAACATATGTTATTTTACTCTAAATTGGAGAATGTCAATGGCAGTCTGTCTAAGCTTCAAGCAAGATTGTGCAATTTAAAATCCTGTAGTTAACTACTGGTTCACAGCCTTATTTCAGTTTTCTTATTCAAAGATTTCTTCTCTAAGTGAATAGTATATATTTATCTGTTATCTGTCAACATTTGTGAGCGAAAACTAGTTGCACTTGTTACCAAGTCACGAGTAAACCATCACATTGGCCTGGTCCAGTAAGATTTTGTGTTTGTACTCAGGGCCGCAGGTCAATTCTTTAGGAAACCAGTCAAGAGCAGATTAGCAACGGTATCAACAAGCCCTAACCATAACCGGGAACTTAAGAAGCTATCACTGACTATCTATTATAGCTCTCATGAGCACCATACAGGTAGTTGATATGAGTCAGCGACTCAGAATTACAATTTATTAATCGTAAGAAAATGAAATATTATGCCTTTGAAGAAGACTACTACATCTGTATCCATGTTTCCAACCTCAGAATATTTAAACTAAATGGCAGTCATCTTTATTGATCATACTTAAACTGTAAATGAGTAAACAGTAACCGACTTAAATATAATGGTTTTGAAGACTACAGCTGTTTACATGTGTCAGTACTCTAACCTTAAATTGTTGAAACTAAAGTGTCCATCTTCTTTATTGATCATACTAACTGTCAAACATTGTAACCTTATGTTATGACATGCATATCAAGTTTGTGGAATGCATTTCATATATGTGTGCCTTTTTCCATCTGTCTATTTCACTGTACCAAGTTAATTGATTGAACATATTGATGGTTTTTAGGTTGAACTTCAAGTGAGGAAATTTTATTGTGCGAACAAGGCAATTCTGACACTGCCTATTAATATTGAAGATGCAGCTAGATTTAAGGCTGATATTGATCAGGTAATCATGCATGGATTTTCGTGTTATTGGCTTACTTTATTATTTATCTTCCAGCTAGAAGTAAGTCTGTACATGCAGGGTGGTGAGCAGTTTGTCCGTGTTAATCAGGACACTCGTCTGAATACAGGGTTCTTGATCTACGCACTCCTGCAAATCAAGCCATATTTAGAATTCAGTTCAATGTTGAAGATGTATTATTCCTGTCTTCTTTCTATTTATGTGGGCCGTGAGGATTTTACCAGTGCGCACCCGAAGGGTAGTGGCTGCTTATTTACTGCATACTAACTACAAGTCTATCTGATGTCAGTCACACAGATATTTCGGAATTTTTTGGTCTCTAAAGGGTTTTGTTGGATTCACACCCCAAAAATCATAGGTGGTTCAAGTGAAGGTGGTGCGGCCGTTTTCAGATTTGATTACAAAGGCATGCCCGCATGTCTTGCACAGTCTCCTCAGCTTCATAAAACAAATGTCCATCTGTGGTGGTTTAGACCGTGTTTTTGAGGTTGGTGCTGTTTATAGAGCAGAAGATTCATTTACACACAGACATTTGTGCGAATTTACGGGCCTTGATGTAGAAATGGTGATAAAGGAACACTACACAGAGGTACCTATCATTTTATAGAAGCTACGGATAACTTGTTGATTTGGGATTATTGTTGATAATCTCTTTTATTTTGTAGGTGATGGACATTGTTGACGAGCTATTTGTTACAATGTTAGACAGCTTAAATGATAGATGTTCAAAGGAGCTCGAGGCCATCAACAAGCAATATCCATTTGAGAAATTAAAAAGTCATTTACCCTGATTTAAACCCCGAGTTTAGAGATACTTATTTAAAATTATTAATATTCTTATTATGCATTCTTCTGTCAGGTAGAACTATTTGTTCCATTCTCATAAACCTTTTTGATCATATATGCAGTACCTCCCAAAGACTTTATGGTTAACCTATGCAGAGGGTGTTCAAATGCTTAAGGTAAGTAGATTAGCAGATCAACGAGCTTTCCTATGGTTTTTCATTGTTATACTGATAATTGTTGAATGAGGGATTCTAAATGAGCTACATCAATACCTTCTGTTGGCATCTTGCCAAAACAACTTACATTCGTAATAAAATATGCGATGTCAGAATCTACTATAGAAATGTTTAACTAACAGCCTGGTTTATGTGTTACATTTTATGTTGACAATCCTTGCATGCAGGAAGCTGGTGTTGAAATCGATCCATTTGGAGAGCTGAATACAGAGTCAGAGAGGCGGCTGGGCCAGCTTGTCCTCGAGAAGTATGCTGAGTTTGTCTAATTTTTTATTTGATTGTTTGTTTTTGGGTAAATATAAGTAAGAATGTAAGATCACTGGTAACTCAAGTTTGCATCACATTTTAGTGTTACACACCTTGAAGTGCAAACGAACTACTTAACATCAGTAGTCCAGTATCTCTAGTCTATAACAATAAGGTCGGACTGTCTCAGATATGGTCATCCGAATTTTATGTTGCTGCTTTGTTGGACATATGTTAGTTAAAGTTACAATAGTTGCATTCCTGATTGTAGGTATGGCACTGAGTTCTACATACTTCACCAATATCCTTTGGCTGTTCGGCCATTCTATACAATGCCATGCGATGATGACAAAACTTATAGCAATTCATTTGATGTATTTATTCGAGGTAAGTTTGACTTCGCACGTGTTACCAGACCACACTATTGCCTGTGACAACATTTCTTTAATTTGAAAGAAAGAAAGCTATCTAGCAAGCAATGTAAATTCTACCTGCAGGAATATGCATTATGTCCCTTTAAACCAATCAATAAATATGTTCAGAGTCATCTTCAATTTATTATGCAACACTTGTTTGTACTAATTTGATACTTCTGAGGAAAGTTTTATATTCTGTAGATGTGTAAGAACATAATTGCACAAAATTTAACTTAGTTGTAGTTTCTGATGCCATTTTCAAGTTATGTTGCTTAAATTTTGAATTCTGAATGAAACTTAAGGTGCACAATTAATGTGAACTTCTCAATGGAAAAGCATGTCAAAGCGTTTGTAGCCAAGTGTCAAGCTGAGACACCCGTAACCATGAGGTCACGGGTTCGATTGCCCGAAATGGGTGATTATATTCTCCGAATAGAGATTGGTGGTGATTTGCATCTAGAATCGATAGATAAATTCGTCTTGTTTAACAATTGTAATTGTAATGCTATATTTCATGTTCATTAATAAAAAAAGTGATGTTATTAAAAATTTATACTCAATGGAAAAGCATGTCCCTTTATATTTTCAATACGTCTGTTTTACCCTGAATGCATGCGAATTGTCTTAATGTGCTCGCTGTCATTGTTATAGGTGAAGAAATTGTCTCTGGGGCTCAGCGTGTGCACGTGCCTAGGTTGCTTACCCAGCAGGCAGAAGAACGTGGAATTGATGTCAAAACGATACAGACATGTTGATTCCTTCAGGTATGCTTTTTAAACCTTTCTGGTATTTGAATAGAACTTGTACTTCACTGTTATCATGTTTCCTTGTGTTCATGACAGTTCATGCGAAATTCTGCGCATAGTGATGTATTACTATATTAGCTCTTTAAGAAACATAATCACACAAATATAGTTTATAGCTAAGAGTGGTAAGAGATGACTGGCTTACAACAGCTATGTGGGGATGAAACGATGGTTGATAGATAATCTACATTAGTATCTAATTAGGGGTCTTCTTAGTATCTAAGTAGGGGTCTTCTATCGTCAGTCAATGTGTCGCCTTGACGTTAGTCACCCATTTTAATCCATTGGATTAAAACTGCAACGGAGGAGATCGAATAATCTCCTACCTTTCGTACTAAGTGTTGCCATGAAGTGTCGCTCGTGTCGCACGAGATGTTGCGTTACGTGTTGCTCTAACCACCTACATCACTTATATTTAAAATATTATATTAAAAAAATATTTTTTGTATATTCAAAACCCCTGTTAAAAAAACTAAAATCTTTAAACAAAAAAATTAAAATTAAATTAAAATCTCCAAAGTTAGGAGATTAAACAAAAAATCGAATTCAATAAAAATAAATAAATAAAAATAATTGGAGAAATTAAATTTAGGGTTTATGTGAATATTGAGGAATTGTGGAATTTTAATTTAGGGTTCATGTAAATGTTGTACTCTTTCTTGTTAATTGTCATCCTTAATTATGAGTAATGTGAATATTTGTAATTAACTATAATTTTAAAATTATAATTCTCTTGCAAATTATATAATATGTGTTTAATTATTTTTTTAAAATTAATGGAAAAAATTTAAATTTAAACAACAAGTAGCGGTGGAGGGCGGTAGAGTGCGATAGAAAGCGATGGACACGTGTCAGGTGAGTACACCTTGACTAATAATAGTCAGGGCGACACCTTGATTGACGGGTAGAAAATTTGATCTAAGTAGCTATACTTCCTTGGGGTCTTCTATCATCAGTCTCGTCTTGAGCGTCAGTCACCTATTTTAATCCATTGGATTAAAACTCAACTAGTCACCTATTTTAATCCATTGGATTAAAACTCCAACAGTTGAGATCAAATAATTTCCAATCTTTCGCACTAAGTGTTCCGCACTAAGTATTGTCATGGAGTGTCGCATGAAGTGTTGCACTACGTATTGCTCTAATCACCTACATCGCTTAAATATATTTAAAATATAATTTTTAAATATCATTAAAAAAATTCTTCATATATTCAATACCTCCAATAATAAAATTTAAATCTTTAAACAAAACCTTAAAACCAATAATTAAAAGTAAATTAAAATATTCTCCAAAGTAGGAGATCTAATAAAAATAAAAATAAATAATAAAAATTAAATTAACCAATCAGAGAATTATAATTTAGGGTTCATGTGAATGTTGTCCCTTCTCGTTAATTGTCAGCCTTGATTTTGAGTAATGTGAATATTTGTGACTAATTATAATTTTTAAGATTATAATTCTCTTGAAATATATAATATGTGTTTAATTTTTTTTTATAAAATTAACGAAAAGATTAAATTTAGATTATAAGAAGCGGTTGAGGGCGATGAAAAACGATAGTAGAGTGCGATATGGAGCAATGATTGAGTGCGATAGAAAGTAATGAACACGTGTCACATGTTGATACATTGACTGGCGGTAGAAAATATGTACTTTCTTTACCCTAACTTTTTCCCACATACAAGTAGACATAGTTTATTGTTAAGAGAAGTTATAACTGGTCCACTTTTTTTGCCTGCTTCATTGATTTTCGAGGTTATAGGAATCTATGCCATGCACTTAACTTGAATCATGTTGATTATTTAAGTCTGTGTGCTTCACTCGTTTAGGGTAACTAATTCCTGAAGTACCAACTCATCCAGAGTTGGAGGATGGTAAACTGAATCTGCAGCACATCTTATCTTCGCAGTATATCTGTAATTTTCACTTGGTGTTCTAGATGTTGCAGAAAGATTAGGGTTTCTATCTACTTTTAGCAACTGGACATACTCTTTCTCACTTTCTAAAAGTATTCGGTTATAATCCTTAACTGTTTAACCTGAAAGTGTTGGTCATAAAAAACCGTTGGAGTTTTTATTTCCCCCTTATCTTGCAATATGAGATACTAATAAAGAGCATATATGCATATTATGTATGCTTAAAATTGCAATGGTTTTATTATACTTTGTGGTGTGATGAAGGTACGGCACTCCACCTCATGGTGGATTTGGAGTTGGTTTGGAGCGTGTGGTAATTCTTTTCTGTGCACTTGACAACATCCGCAAAACGTCACTCTTCCCTCGCGATCCTAAAAGACGGGAACCATGATTCAGCTTTTTATGTGCACCTTGCTACCTATTTAGTTAGAAAATAGTAATAGAAATCGCTTAGAACACTATGGAGTTCTGACTTTGTACGATCGGCCCCAAACAAAATACGGTTCGGTTAAAATCGCTTTGGGGAAGATGACCCAAATTGTCTTGGTGGAGGCAAGGATCCTACCATTTTGTTAACTGGACGGGCAATAAAGTTTTAGTAGCGAGGTGTTGGGCAATAAAGGAGGTCTCTATCGAGATTAATATGAACAAATTATTCATATATAACTTCTTTTCTCTATCACATTACCAAGATTTTACTTGCACATATTTGTAATTCAATTGCATGTACAGTAAAACTATTTGACATCTCTTCTAAACAATCTACAAATCGCCCCTAAAAAATGGAGCCCCAAAAAATGAACTTGAGAAGGTTCCTCCCCCATTAGGGAAGAGAGTCAGGAAACATATAAGATAAAGTACAAAACCCCATGCGAATCGGTCATCTCCCAACGGGGTAATCTCGTCCTTCGCAGGTATCTCCTCTCCACCTCGGAAGAATGTGGCGAATAGGCCCCAAGCCAAGCACAGCACGCTACCACTTAATCCACCAATACCCAGCAACAGTGAAGTAGCAAAAGATAACAAATTGGCTGTGTTTCTTCCAAACATTGCTTGAGCAATTCGACCTCCTTCGAGTCTTCCACATGGCAGCAAGTTCAAAGAAGTCACGACCATTCCTGTGCAGAAAAGAATATCATATAGGTTCATTTATGAGAGATTCTTACATAAATAACGTCTATGATGAGATTGTAGTTCGAAATTATCCATGTCACTCAAATTTGAACTACATGCAAAAATATGCATATGACTACGAGTAGTTCCTCAAACCGCAAGGTCAAGTAAATTCTTGCATGCATTGTTCAAGTCATCAAGTGGTCTAAAATGATCCACATTACTTGATTTTATGCATAACCCACAATCACATGCATATGTATAATCGAGTGTTTAACACCACGGTCTAAATAATTATAGATCCACTACATCTCTTGGCCTCAACCATGCTAGAGCTACAGGTACAACACAGAAGAAAATAATGAATGATCAACTAGTGACATTACCTAACAGTCCTGCAAAAGCAAGAGGATCAACAGGAACTCCAACACCCTCGACTGCATATGGCAGAACGTTCCCAAGATCATCGGTGTAAGGTCCAATTACGTATTGGATAAAAGAGAGAAGAGGATTATTGTAGAAGAATTGAGGCCTTATGTACCTGCATAACATAAACCATTGCAATCAAGAAGCAAAAGAAAATAGTTTATGGAACATTGTCCAAGAACAATTCGTGTATGAGGCACCAGAATAAAAACGTAGGATTGGAGAAGAGTGCTTACAATGCGTTGTCACCACCATTAAAACTACCATCAGCAATAAAAGCAGCAACAGCAAGGGCCAACGAAGTCAGATATGCACTCGCTGTTCGTGCGACAGGAATGTCAAACAGAGCCTTTTTGTTGGGAAGCAAAGATTCGTAATTGTTCATAACACCTAGACATCCGGTCCAGTTTGATGGTACGAGAAATGACGGACTGAGTTTAACATCATATTTAGCTGCTGTGATTCTAGCTGCAACCTGAAGACATAAACAAATTAAATAAATGAAATATGATTCTAATAAACTTTCAGTATATGCTTGCAGTTTCTAAAGCATGCCAAATGCACTAGTCCGTTCTTATATTTCCAACTTTTGACATTCAAAAACAGTAAAAGGGTTGAGATAAAAATAAAAAAAAAACAGCATAAAAAATAGCGAGCGAGTAATATCTTTGTTTTCCGATTGATAAAGTTCATACCTCAGAAACTGCCAAAATGGTTAAGAATCCACCAAAGAGAGGTGCCACATTAGCTATGTAGTCATCAATGGTAGCATCAGGTTTCAAGAAGAAGCCACTTGTCAAAGCAACCGTTCCAAATGTCGTGACACATAAAGCTGCGGCACTTAAATAACCCCAAGGAGTGCTTAATTTTGTGAACTCAAACTGGAGATCAATCTCAGCCTTTGGTTGAACCACACATGCCTTGAAAAATTTTAACAATGAGAAAACTATGAGCATAAAATGAATGTACAAATGCTTAGCTAATGAAACGTTGAGAACACAAGCAATAATGAATATCAACCAAACTAATTTGGAATAATTATCACATCTTCAGTTCATGATATCTCTTCGTTTTAGATTAAAGGCGCCACACTTTGCTGACCATATAGTAGCAGATACTAGACATCATTTAGTTATACATCATTACATCCTATGCAAAAGAACATGACAAGGTACATCTTTTGAGTTCGAATCGAAGGCATATGTAATGCGATAACAAGCATTTTCACACGATTTTAGGCCAAGGAAGATGATAACGCTGTCAAACTGCTCATGCAATCCTGGATTACATTAAGAATGTTCTTCAGTCACAATTACACGAAATCACCGAATAAATTTGTACAACCCAAGAAGATAATTGTATTGAACCCGTGTCACTAATCGTTTAGAATGCCAAAAAGTAACTATAAACTACCACCACTTCATATATAATCATGAGACATGCATGTGATAGACTTAAATGTACCTGTTTTGTAATGTCATTAGCCTTTTCCTCCATAAACCACACAACGACCTCCCTCCCTGCAGCTTCCGACAACTTCTTCTCCAACTTAGGTATTACTTCTTCTATCGGTCTCCTCAAGTTACCGATAAATACTCCACCATCTCCAAACCTCCTAACATCCGTAGCAAAGAACGTATCAAACCCAAAACAGCCCTTCAACTGCAATTACCCAATACCACAAACAAGTTATTACAACCAGCCAACCAGTACATAACATATAATAGAACAAACTTCAATATGCCATACAAGAAAGAGCTAGTACTAGTATACTACCTTGTTAATATCAAGAGCTTTGAAAGCCTCTTCTGCCTTCTCCAACCTTTCTTTCTCTCTAGACAAACTGCCACGAACGAAATTCACAACCAAACCAACAATGGGATTGTCACTCCTTTCTCTATCAAGAGCCTTGAGCTTCCTATCAGCCCTTTTCTTCTCAAGCTTTATAGCAGCCTCAATAGACGGATTCCCCATGAAATTCTTGAACTCTTCATCAGTCTTCCAGTCCATTTCTTGCAGCTTTTCCAAATCTTCATCATCCTTATGCTCTGGCTCCGAACCACTCAACTCCTTCTTCTCATCTTTCGCCTCTTCCACTGCTACAGATGATGAAGAGGGCTCGTCTGTATTCTCAGCTTTGACGCAAAGATTCAATCTTTTCGCCTTTCGGCAAAAAGGGTGTGTGAAAATTGAAGACGGGTAGCTAATAGATGGTGTTTGGAGTGGGATTTTGTTGATTTTATGTAGTGACGAGGATGGGTGTGGAACAGAAGTGAAGATTGTGCTTGCCATTGGATCAATTTGAAGTAGAAGAGGAGGTGTGATTGTGAACTGAAGAGTGAGTGCATTGTTGTATGAGCAAAGATGGTTTCTTTTTTAAGGTGTTGTTGATATGTCTAGAAAGCTGCAGAAGTTTCTCAGGGGAAATAGGCGTACAGGAGGTTGTAGATGGTGACAAATGTGAATGAGAATTGGAGAGAAGAAGAAACACGAAATATACAGAGATGGCAATGAAGCATTTTTTGTGGTGGAGAAGTTCAAGATGGAGAATTAATATACAATCTACCCTCATTATATTGTTCCTCTTTCAATTTAGTCCAAGAACTCACATCATTAAACATTTCCTACCACTCCAACGGTCTTAAATATCTGCTCGAGGAATGTATTTTCAATAACACTATGTAACAAAATTCACATTCATGCATCTTCCTTACTCAGCCCTAGCCAAAGATGCAAATGAACTAAGTATCCGTAAAAAAAAATCATTATGACGCTTAATCCGGTATTTGAATAATTAAAATGTACAATTCACGAACATATTTTTCATATCATGAACTAATTATGAACTCATTTTTATTAATTCTACAATAGTTTATGAATATATTATATGTACACATCAAAACCTACCATTATAAGTGTCTATCAAACAGTTTGAAAGTAATTAAATTATGAAATACACGTCATGAACATGAGGTTTTTGAAGTTTTAAATACGAAAAAAATGAATGTATCTTTGTGGAATACAAAAATGATTTAGATGTACAACATGCCAAGCGAATTTTCACCACATCACATTTAATTTGTTCTATTCGAAATACCTTATTTACAGCATAGCATTGAGCTGCCATTTGAGTCCTCAAAATTTCCCAAATGCTAAACAAGTCCACATAATTCACAAAGACGAACTGAAATTAACAGCTCTTCAAACAACCTTCTCTACTACCGGAGCAATGGCGGCGACCGCCGTAGCTCTCCATCTCCGCCCTCATGTTCACCATACTCCAACCACTTCCAATCCTCGATCCACATCCATCTCCCACTTTCCCCAATTTCAAAACTATCGGCTTGTACACGGAGCTCGAAATCCAATCCAGAACATGCGCATTTCCGGCAGCCTGAACTATCGAGGTGGAGTGGCGATGGACGATTTGTACGGCGATGATGTCGATGAGGATGATGATGACGACGATGACGAAGAGGAGGACAGAAGCTTGGACCTTTTGATTAGGTTTGTGGAGAACATTTTTAAGAAGGTTTCGAAAAAAGCTCGCCGAGCTGTTAAATCAGTTTTGCCAGTTCCGATTTCGACTCGACTTGTAAGCAGAGTTTGCTGTTTGATTAGCTCCTAATTTGAATTAGGATCAGAGCTGCTTCTCACTTGTTTACGGTTTTCGAATTATGTTATGTATTCTTTTTTGCTAGATTTTGATTTAGTCTGTGATTTTGGCAAAATGATGGCTGACTGTAGCTGATGAAATTAGGATCAGAGCTGCTTCTCGCATGTTTGCGGTTTTTGAATGATGTTATGTGTTCTATTGAAAGATTTTGATTGAGGATGTGATTGGCAAAATGATGGCTGACTGTAGCTGATGAAATTAGGATCAGAGCTGCTTCTCGCTTGTTTAGAATCTCCGGATGATGCTACGTCTTCTTTATGCTAGATTTTGATATAGGCTGTGATTGGCCAAGTGATAGCTGACTGTAAGTGGTGAGTGATTATGCTAATAAGGTCATTAATTTGAAGTAACTAAATCTGAGAGCTGATTTGAACGGATTTGTTCTGCAAATTAGCCTATGAGGTAGCTGATTTTCTGAAAATGGATAGCAGGCATTGAGGCCAAATAAAAGCTAAGTGATAGAGTGACACTGAACATAGCTTTACTATGATGATAATAAGATGGTGTGTATATGTGATGTTGTGTATCCGATTAGTGATTTGATACTTGATGATGTGTTTCATGTTAATGCTAAGCTCTGGAACATTAGCTTTTATTGTCTTCTTACTTATCTATAAACGCTAAACGAACATGTTGAGGGAGTTGCCAATATCGCTGTGCCAGAATTCAATATGACAGTATGTAGTATGGCTACTAGATAGTTAACACTTAACAGAATGTGCTTTTGTTTGTGTGTTAACTACAGCTTCAGCCATCAATTACGAGGATGTGATTAGTGTTGGTGTTCCTTGTGCGTGATTCTTGTGCAGTATATGGTCTTATGATGGTTTTTCATCCCCTCTTTGATATAGGTTGGATTTGCTGTCAATGGAACCATTATTTTGACATTTTTGTGGGTTCTGAAGGCCTTCCTGCAGGTTATTTCTCTTCCACTTGCTCAGATGCTTGCAAATTTTCGATTGGAAAAGAAAATCTTCTGTCATGAGATGCCTTGTATTTAGGTTATTCTAGATTCAGCATTTTGTTGTTTTGAAAAGCTTGAAGAGTTCTCTCCTAGTGTTTCAGATGAAAAATATGCAGAACCTTGTTTCAAGAAAGTAACTGAGCTCTTTCTTCCTCTTGCTAGAATAGCTCATGCAATAAGAGTAATCGGTGCACTTTTTTAAAAAATATTTTTTAAAATAAGTTACAAATAAGTCCCACACTAATTGCAGGCTGAGGTTTGGAACTACAGTAGATGACTGACAGCCACCACAACAGATCATGTTACTCTAAGGAAATTGGTATTTGACATTTCCATATCTAACATTGGCCTTATACATGTTTTCTTAGTTAGGAATCTACCATTCAAATCCGCGAGTTCAACTTTGTATCCTCCTCCCAGGGTAGTAGTGTTAAAAAATATTTCAGAAAGTTTACATGTTTGCAGTTAAGGAGCAATTCAGTTTTTTACTGCTGATGTTGTTAGTTGTTACCTTTTAAATACTCAGCTGTGATCTATATTCTTTCACTCCATACAGAATTTTCTTTTCCTGCACATATAACTTTGGCATGTTAGGTAATTTGCACCCTTGGAAGTGTTGTCTTCACAAGTATTTTGCTAATTCGTGGCATATGGACTGGGATTTCCTACTTGCAAGAGAGCCGCAACTACAGGATGAATGATGATGACGAGCCTCAATCATGGTCGCGCACGCGGCCTGCAATGTGAATTGTGAGAGATGGGCACGAACAAGAACTCTGTCCACAAGTACACACTACTTAATATACCAAGGTGAATACTATAGTGTAGTCAAGTCGCCAATTGCTCTCTCCCCACCTAACGAGGTGGCTCCCAGTTCAAGTTGGTTCTCACTTCTTTCAAACTTGCAAACTTATGCAGTATAAAATGACAGCTCATCGATCCAGATGTGCTTCTTCTCAGTTGAGCGCCTGAGGCAAAGAACAGAAGTATGTTGAGGTCACCAGTTACATACTATAGTTTTTTTCATGGAATATAGGGAATACCAGATATTCATTGGAAATATTGGTCATGAGTCATGGCAAACTTTCTTCAAGTTCTCTGTTCAGATAAGTTGAGGAGAAAGTATAGAAGAACTTGTATGATCGGAGTTTGTAAACTGCAGTAATATATATTAGCTCTCATCCAAATGATCTATTGAATATAATTTTCGACTATAGTGGTCATCAGAGCGGTCATCATCAACGACCGCTATTATTTACGGTTGTCCACACGTAGCATTGGGAGTGGTCTTAGGACTTATGTGTTAAATTGGTCATGCGGGAGGAAAATGTTCTGGCATCAGCCATCAGGAGCTGCCTTGTTCAAAACCGATATGTACATTTTACATACATTGCCCTTAATACAACAAAATGTACTCCAAAGAGTGGGCCAATAAACATGGAACGCATTAAACTCGATGTATATTCCAAACTTGGACTAGCAGTGTACTAAATTCATTGTTCATCCGTTCCACTAACATGCCCCACGTTCCTCATGAATGTCCCATTGAATTATGAATAATTGCCTGGTTAAAAACATGTACAGTTCAACGCAATTAAAATCGCATAGCAAATGGGAGTGCCGGATGAGGTGTTAATCGCTCGACAAATAGCACGTCTCTTAATATTTGGGAGGGAATATAAAACAGAAATACCGTAAAAATTCAAAACTGAGGGCCACAGCCCACAACCATAATCGGCAGTTGGCAACCATATCCCAAACCCATCAAGTAAAAAAAAAAAAAACTGCTATAATACCATCACTCTTCATACTGGAACGCAGTAGTCCACAGCCATTAAGATGAATAACTCTTCATCATCATCACTTGCAGAAACAGAAGCTTCAATGGAAGATGAAGCTCGCAAAAAAGACCCTAAATCACCAATTGTTTCCTGCATTCTGCTCTACACGAACCCTGACCCAAAGAGAAGCATATTCCAATATCCCCGGGCTCATCCTTGCTATTTCTCCATTCTTTTAACCAATCTGTTCGCCCAAGTTCTGTAGAACCTGCTAAAATTTCCGATTTTCTACAAACTCCTGAACGAGCCACCGGTTTAGAAATCTTAGGTTCTTGTTATTGATTGGTTCTGTGCTCTTGTCATTTGGATACAGAGATAGAATTTTTTGACAGGTTCTATCTGGTTTGCAATCCCACAACCCAGAATTATCATATCATACCCATACCTGATTTATTCGGTATGGATCTAGTTCACCCTTCATGGTCATCGGAGTTTGTTTTCATGTTTTTAATTATCAATTTAGCAGCATACTTGAGCTTACACACTGACACACAACATTAACAATTGGTGTGTTTAGGTTTGGCTGGTGTTAAATCGAAAGGAACTTCTTTGATATTGACATCAAGTGTTTATATTATTAAGAAAGATTGGATAAATTAATAGTTGGTTTCGATTTAACACTACCTATAATTATTGATCAAGTTGTTTTTCTGCTCCCGCCGTGCGCACTCACATTGTTGTTCTATGTGATTTAGGTACTGGTAAAAGCATAGTTGGTGTGGAGTTGGTATACGATCCATGCAAATTGTCGCCTTACTTCAGAATCGTATTAGTAACGAGGCAAAAGGCGCCAGCACCTGCTGAAGAGAATACGGTTGGAGTTGGATTCCAGATCTACTGCCAGGAAAATGGTTATTGGTATAGTTGCTTTCGGCATTATGAGGTCCCTAGGAGTGCATTGTTTGAAAATGGGGTGTACTGGAACGGCAACATTCACTATATGAATGAAGAATCTGGAAAGAAATCTTATCATTTCGCAGTTTTTTTTTTTTTTTAAATAGAGCCTAAGCTCTCGAATTTTATATATATATGTCAATTATGGCAGTTTGAAGAACCCAGGTACATTAAAAGTCGCAAGATAATTACATCCCACCAAAAAACCCAGCTAGCTAACCTAGCTATCATGCATACAACATTTACAAAATATACCGGATCCTTGCAAGTCTTAGTCGAATAGTATGAAACATTAGAATCAAGAGTCTTGCAAGAGATCCCAAAAGGGGCGTATCTTGCTGCCGTGCCAAAACGGACTGCCCACCTGCCATATACCGACTCAAAAGAGTTGCCGACCTGCGCAGTCAACAGGTGCCAATGCTGCTGCAAGTACCTTTTTATCCGACTTCCAAAGGATTCGGCCAAAACCATAGATTCGAGCCATAAATCCTTGCCATTGATCCAATGAAGTAGATGTGAACAAAACAATCGACCCAAAGCCAAGTGCACCAACTGTTCCCCAATAGGTCTGAAAGTTGTTCAAAAAGAGGCCTGAAAACTCTGCCTGTGCTGCCTTCTCTTCCAGATGGTACTGATCAAGATGTAAACAAACCGCAAAGGTATTGTTGTATTTTTTGTATTTTCAGACTCAGAATGATTTGTCTTTGCCATGCGAAAGATGTTAGATGGCTTTGTTTAGGGAGATTCTGAGTCAGTTTATTAAGATGGAGGTGTTTAGTTGGTGTAGATCTTCAAATCAGTCAATGGTTTAGAATTATCTAACATGTTTCAAACATCGAATAACTTCATATAGGTTTTAAGACTTAAAGCTACTGTTATGTATTTGTTGTACAATTGACAACAAGTTACAAGTACGAGTTCATAGTTCATGCATATATTGTTGTGTTTTGAATGTCGATCTGACTTGTAGCGTATTTGACTTGATTCAACAGGCGCTTTGCACAGTCTGGAGGTCATCTGTATTTGCTGGATTGGCGAAGGAACATGAATCCGTCAGTTATCATATATGATGTGACGGAAGACTATGCCAATTGGAATCCCTTGTACCGGATTCATACAGAAGAAATCCAGTCTGCGTTGAGGGAGGCGGGGCATGACAATGTGACACATGGGGCAATTTCTGCCGCCCCATTAGGCATTGTAAGCACCGACAGCGATGATCTGTTTGAGATAGTTTGTAGAGTGTCCATTGGTGTTGTGAGTTATGATCCCAGAAAAAGGGCTGCAAAACTGCTCATGCATGTGGATGAAACCAGTGGATCAAGGTTTGCAACTGGTGGAACAAGGTTTACGGGTGGCTTAATTTTGCTGAGTTAAGTGAAACTGACAATCCCTGAGGGGACATAACATGGTAAGGAAGGGAGGCTGGAGTAAGGGGCGTAAACTCCGCAGGAATAATTGCATCATTTTATCTAAGTTATGCTTAATAAGCTTTGTTTAGGTCATGCATACTCTTTCACTGTTTTTTCTTTTATCGTATCGTTATGTACTGTACTTGTGTTTACATGATTGACTATATGCAGATTATATATTTTCTACGTTTACTCTTGCATATTTGAACTTTGAAATGAATCTCTAGATAAGTTCATAAGGTGGGTTGGCTGAGTTGGTATGGGTCGAAGTATACTCAAAGATGAGTATCCGAACAAAATTATATAGTAGTACTAGTAATAGTATTTCTTAAAACACACCCACAAAGTTCCAGCCTTTCGGGTATTCCATAGCAGATGATTGCACAAGTTCATGAAGTATTTTCATATGTAGTTCAGAATTGGGTAAATGAAAAGCCGGAGGATATCATAGCACGACAATTACATGATTTGAGCATGGCTAGAATCCAGTATCCACCATGGGAGTTGCAAATAGAGGGAAGACTGCCTTTTGGCAGTACAAGTTATGAAGTTAATAGAAGTAATGGCAAGAACATGCTGCAGAAAGGAAAAGGATAAATGACCACCTCAAGATGAAATTTTGTCATTCCTTGTGTAAGACTTGAGGGACTTTGATGTACGTATCGGCATAAGATGGGATCGAATCTATGATAGCATCCCTGTAAACCAAAAGTGCAATTATTTCTTAGTAGAAACATAACAACTTGGCCTTGTCAAAAAATATACAAGTCATACCTGTTGTCAAATATTTCAGGCACGTCTTTGCGTAAGTTGTCACCTTCAGTATCTGTATGTCAAAAAGGAAGCTTATAGTTAGGATTAAATTAGACTAATTAACAATTTCTCACGCTAGAGAACCTCGAATTACAGCCTACAAACATGCATAATTACACAAAGTAGCAGCCCTCAAAATTATGAGAAATAGTCCTCCATATGACCCAAATGCTTGTCCTCTTATCTAGAAAGATAAAACTCAATATATAATGAAGTTCCGAATTAGAGTCCACGAACCTGCTCTTATAGCTGGTTCAACACTCTGAAGGTCAACGTCCTGAAGTTGCCCGAACCTGTTCAGAATTTACATCAAAAGACAGAACACATGATTAAACAAGCATTAATGGTACAGCTCTGGAAATGTAGGGGAGAAAATGTAACATGAAAGTATCTTTATTCAGCAGACTTGGTTAAAAAAAGATGATACTTACAACACATCATAGAAATGTGCTCCTATACGAAGGCATGGCAAATGAAATAAAAGTATCTTATGATTACAACATGTCATGAAAATGGGCTCCTCAATCTACCCAAAACGAAGTCCTTGGGAAATAAATAAATTGTGTATTGAAGTTTCAGGAATTCAAGTGGTGTTCATGATGAGAATAAATCTGCAACATAATTCTTTCCATGCATTTTACTTCACTGTTGTAAACTTGGTTTTCTAAGTTCAGACTTTACAAGTTAACCTCCCAATCAGAATGAAGTCATGAACCATTACTATTCACTATTCAGAGAAGAAAACATATCATAACCAAAATCTCGATTAAGCGCTTTCGTCAATCAAATTTATAAGCTAAGGCTCCACACTTCAAATTTGTTAGAAATCACCCATTCCAACTTACTCTGTATATTTTATCAGAATAGAATTTGCAAACAGACTAATCAGCTACTTTTTAGCTGATTCCTCTTCATTCAATCACTTACCAATAATCTAAACCTATCTGCTTTTTCAAATAATCACTACACAAAAATCTTTATTTTTATCAAATACGCACTAAAATCTCGAACATACATATAATAGCAATTTATATTTACAGATAATGCATACCAGTCTACAACTTGGCGAATTTTGGGAGCAAATTCTTCAACCTGCAATACAAATTCAAACATATAAGTGGATTGAATCGAAAACAAAACACGGAAAAAGGTACGGTATGAGTAGTACTTGCTGAGGGGTGAGTGAAATCCGAGCAGTTTCAGCCAAACGCTCGACATTTGGGGGTTCAAGACACGACTTGACTGCATAGAATCTCTTATTGCGTGAGCTTACACGCGCCGCCAGTGGGGTTGCTCGGAGAACCAGCTGAATTGCTTTGCTTCCCATTGTTAGAGTGAAATTAATTAATCAATTATTCAGAGGCTATCTTCTGTAACTGGATGGGCTGAATTTCAATTAGTCTGGATTGGATTGGACTCAGACTAACTAGAGGACGGATTTCTTATTTCAAGCGGGTACACGGTAACTCAAATTCCGACTCTAATTAGATGGAGTTTTTCATTAATTAACATGAGATATAACGTTACAATTATAATTGTTAAACAAGACGAATTTATCAATCGATTCTAGATGCATTTGAATAAGACGAATTTATCAATCTCTACTCAGAGTATATAATCACCCATTTCGAAAAATCGAACCAGTGACCTCATGGTTACGGGGTGTCTCAGTTTGACATTCGGCTACAAACGCTTTTTTTTAAAATTATTATTGAACATGAAATAGAGCATTACAATTACAATTGTTGAACAAGACGAATTTATCAATCGATGCTAGATACAAATCACCACCAATCTCTATTCAGAGAATATAATCACCCATTTTGGAGAATCAAACCGTGACCTCATGGTTACGGGGTGTCTCAGCTTGCCACTCGACTATAAACGCTTTGATATAAATAAATTACGCTTCGTTGTGAGAAAAAGTTAAATACTACATAAATAAGTTATTACGGGACTACTTTGCAAACGATTATAATCACGTAAATTTAGTTAAAATCATCTAAACATCATATAGATATGTCTAAGTTACACTATTTCAGACATTAGGTAAATTACTTTGATAAGAACATTATGCTTTATTGGCTATTGCTCATGAGTCAAAACAAGATTCATAAGGATTGTTCCACTACGTTAATGGTTGTTTTCCACGCACACATCCTTAACTAGATGCAATGTTACACGGAATGTCATGGATTACATGATTTATTTGCAGTGAATGTCGTTGATCAACATGCAATATAATGAGTGACAAATGATTTTGTAATTCAAATAAGCAGTGTTCTCTAATATGTTATCATGAAAATTGTTGTGCAAAACCAACCTCAAATTAAGATTATAAATGTTAGACGAAAGAAAATATAGTAACATAGTATAAATTCTTTTTAAAACGGTTAAAATGTGACTCGAAGTCCAAACTTATAATAAAAGGTGAAACATGTTACTAACTGAACTGAACTTCGTTGTCAACAACATAGTATAACGATGATTGCTTGTTGTATATATTATAGTATATTATATGTCACCGAACTAATGTTTATAGACTATTTTTTCATTAGACATTAAGAAATATATTTATTTATAAAATTTATTAGATAATAAAGTGCAATTTAGTTGATAATATATTTTATTTTTAATTAATAGATTATGATTTGAGTAATAAAAATAATGACGGTAACAATTCGGCAGAACAAAAATAATGAATTTTGATAGAATTTCACATCCTCCATATGGCTTGGCAGCAGTTGTTACTCTTAAAAAATTAAAAAAACTCAGGTGTATTTAGCCACGCAATAAACAATAATTTGACCATTTAAATTCTATACGAATCGGCGGATCGGTCATTTATCAGCTACTACTTCACTAGCACTCCAATTATTATGCAGCTAATGAGCATACCATTATTACCTGGCACTGTCCCACTAACTCAACCATGGTTAAAAATCAGATCTGCCGTCCACTTCATTTCGAACACCTAACCATGGTTAAACATCAAATGTTTTTCATCCTTGTATAAATCTCCATCACTCAGCCTCATTTCTCTGCATCAAATTTTCGAATAGGCGTCTTGATAAACGCCGATTTGAAAAACAACTTCTTTGTACCTCTGCAATCCCAAGCTCATTTCGTGATTTTTCCGATCGAAAATGAGAGAGTGCATCTCCGTTCACATTGGTCAGGCCGGTATCCAGGTCGGAAATGCCTGCTGGGAACTTTACTGCCTCGAGCATGGCATTCAGGTAGCTTTTCCGTTTCATTTATACGCAGATCTAATCGAGCTGTGTATGGTTGAGTTTTTGTGCATTGAGGTTTTTGTTGTTTGAGAGTTTGGTATAGGTGATAGATCTGTGAAGTTTGAATGTTGGAAGTTGGGAACCATGGTTTGTTGCATGGATTAGCTGGATATTGTTGTGCTTATGCATTAGTTTTGTTTGAATTCTTCGCGTATGTGGTTGATCTGATTATTCGAGGTCGAAATGTGTGAGAAACTAGATTAAAAGTTGGGAAATGGTGTGATCAGATGCTTCAGTTAACTGCTGTTCTGGTTATAATCTGATTTGTAAATGTGAATGGCTTGCTAAACGGTATGCTTGTTCAGCTCGTGTGTGAAGTTAACTAATTATATCCAAATGTTGGCATTTGTGTGAATTGAGATTTTGTTGTTTGAGATTTTGGCATATGTGATAGATCTGTGAATTTTGGACTCTGGACTCATGGCTTGCTGTAAGATTAGGTGGAGACTGTTGTGCTTATGCATTAGTTTTGTTCAAATGTTTCGGTTATGCAGTTGATCTGATTATTTGAGGTCGAAATGTGTGAGAAACTAGATGATATGTTGAGGAATTATGTGATGATCACTCTGTCGGATGCTTCAGTTAGCTGCTTTGGATGCGCAACTTCAATGAATCTAAAAAGATGCAGTAGTTCCGTTGCATAATAGAGCTCATGCTTTCTCATGAAAGAGATCCTAGAGTCTAATCACTCTGGTGTCTTAATAGAGCTCATGCTTAAACACCACCGCTTGAGTAAATGACACGAGACATTGATTTTCTGGTTACTGTGATCATAATTCTGATGCTGCTCTGTGATCTAGATATGGAAACGATATGTACTTCTGTACACTCATTTTTAGATCTGGCGAACTTTGGAGATCTGACATCTTACTTTACTGTCTCCAGCCTGATGGCCAGATGCCAAGTGATAAGACTGTTGGAGGAGGCGATGATGCCTTCAACACTTTCTTCAGTGAGACCGGCGCTGGAAAGCATGTACCACGTGCTATCTTTGTGGATCTTGAACCAACTGTGATTGATGAAGTTAGGACAGGAACATACCGCCAGCTTTTCCACCCTGAGCAGCTCATCAGCGGAAAGGAAGATGCTGCCAACAACTTTGCCCGTGGCCACTACACAAGTAATAATTTGTCATAGGATTTTATCTATATCATAGTGTGATCTGGACCATCTGGTTCTGTAGTAACAATATTGATTCATTTATCTGTTTGTCCAGTTGGCAAAGAGATTGTTGACCTCTGCCTTGACCGTATCAGAAAGCTTGCTGACAATTGCACTGGACTCCAAGGTTTTCTGGTCTTTAATGCAGTGGGTGGAGGAACTGGTTCTGGTTTGGGTTCCCTCCTACTTGAGCGTTTGTCTGTTGACTATGGCAAGAAGTCCAAGCTTGGCTTCACTGTCTATCCTTCCCCACAAGTCTCAACATCTGTTGTTGAACCTTACAATAGTGTTCTTTCCACCCACTCCCTGCTTGAGCACACAGATGTTGCCATCCTTCTTGACAATGAGGCCATATATGACATCTGCAGGAGGTCACTAGACATTGAAAGGCCAACCTACACTAACCTGAATCGCCTCGTCTCTCAGGTATCACTTGTTCACAATAACTACTGCCTTTTTACAATGCAATTATATGTTGTGAAAAGAATCATGTTTATTTAAGCATTACTATCTGAAGGTGCATGTGATAGGACTTTACTCCGTTAACGTGAGTTTGTGATCATGTCTTCCTTCTCACAATTCTTCTGCATTTCAGGTGATCTCATCCTTGACTACATCCTTGAGGTTTGATGGTGCTCTCAATGTGGATGTCACTGAATTTCAAACCAACCTGGTACCCTACCCCAGAATCCACTTTATGCTCTCCTCCTACGCCCCCGTGATTTCAGCTGAGAAAGCATTCCATGAGCAGCTATCCGTTGCTGAGATCACCAACACTGCATTTGAGCCTTCGTCCATGATGGCCAAGTGTGACCCTCGTCATGGCAAGTACATGGCTTGTTGTTTGATGTACCGTGGTGACGTTGTGCCTAAAGATGTCAATGCTGCTGTGTCCACGATCAAGACCAAACGTACGATTCAGTTCGTCGACTGGTGCCCCACTGGTTTCAAATGTGGTATTAACTACCAGCCTCCCACTGTTGTCCCTGGTGGCGATCTTGCTAAGGTGCAGAGAGCAGTTTGCATGATTTCCAACTCAACTAGCGTTGCCGAGGTGTTTTCTCGCATCGACCATAAGTTTGATCTTATGTATGCAAAACGTGCTTTTGTTCATTGGTATGTGGGTGAGGGAATGGAGGAAGGTGAATTCTCAGAGGCTCGTGAGGATCTTGCTGCTTTAGAGAAGGATTACGAGGAGGTTGGGGCTGAAGCAACCGAAGATGATGGGGAAGATGGTGAAGATGACTATTGAGGTGGTGATATAATCTGTCCGGGTGCAATCTTGTTGATCTATATGTTTAGTGTTGGGTTATGACCTACCTACAAATGCAACTCTTGCTCAGTTTTCATCTTCTTTTTGTGTTGTTCGTCCATTATTGAAGTACTATTTCGATCACCTATAAACGCAACTCATGATGATGGTTTTGTATGATGTCTTCTATATTGATCACTATCTGCTAGTCATAATAGCAAGAGAATTTCTTGAACAAATTGTATATAGATCATATAAGACAATAACAAGACCAGAAATCAACTGATGGAGGTGAGATTGGTAAAATACCCTATTCACATGACCACATTAACGATGCTATACATTATGCGCCAAGGCCTTAAGTTCATAAGAGGAGCTGTTTTGTATATCCTCTCTTCTACATCTAGCAAGTGGTTTTGACATACTGAGGTCTGAGGATCAGATCTGCTGGACAATCACTTCCAGCTTCCAAGACAGACGTATTCCTGGTCCAAAGAACTGCATTGGCTGGCCCTCACTTGATAAGAGGTGCTGTTTTATATATCTTATCTCCTTCAAGCAGCGCATAAGGGTCAACATACTGTGGATAATTTATCGGAGTATTACTTCCATCATGGACAAATTGAGGTCCAAAGTACTGCAGAGAAGGTCAGGACGAAATATAGTCAGTAGCTTTGGAGGCAGACAAAATGCAGCATCAAAGATGGGGGCATGTTTAACTTCAAACTGATTTATTCATCTTTGAACACATTCATGGTGCGTACCTTTCAACCTTGTACACATTCATGATAAATTAATATGCTCAAACGTAGCTCTTAAAGGTAATGAAATGCACAGATGGAATGCCATGCACATGTAATTCATGTAAAGGGTGTTCAGAGCTCTGAAGGATGAAATTACCAGGTATACAGCAGTGAAAGCTGCAACAGTGACAAGAATCAATGGCCAGAATGCCAGGAAAAACGTTCCTCCCAGTGTAATTAAGAGCTTACCCCGTGGAATTAAACCCTGAAACAGGTTCGAAAGTTGATTAAATATCGTAAACATGGCAGAAGAAACACATACTTTACTTGTGAAATAATTATCTCATGGATAATAGTCAGTAAGTTATTATATTGGACTTCGTAAATTATACTCTAAACCTATCTATAAGACGAGTTGCAATGGCGCTTATTGTTGCCAGCCTAAAAATGGATTAACCCACTGATAGAACACAGTGACAGACCCACAACAACGCCCAAAAGGAGGGTGAAAAAATAAAGAAAGAAGGAAACATAGTTTAAAGGAAAGGGCTGAAACATATTAACAGACAAATTCAAGATAAATTTCAGATTCAGGTAGTATGGTGTATATCAGCAGAACCATTGAGCCCACTGAGATGGCTAAGCGCACAAAAAAGAACTCCCTTACCTCTAAGCCCTCACTATTCAAAGCCATAGACTTTTCCCTTTGATTACTCAGATCCATTTCAGCATCAGTTCTGACACCGTTTGTTCTTGAGTAAGTCCAACCCCCATCTTCTTCCCTAAACTTTACCTCCTCGATTCTTTCACCGCTTTTTTTCTTTTCCTCGAGTAAAGAAGCAGGTGACATACCTCGTCTCCTTAATTCCTTCATGAATAAAGATTCAGGAGGCTCTTCGCCTGAAATTACAAGGTCATAAAACTGTTACACATCCACTTTGCAAAACTAGTAGTTTGGAAAAAGCTACAGAAAATATGGAAAGATCTAGCAGTTTCCTATATGCAAAGAGATCGTGAAACCAGGTAACTCTACATGCAAGAAAAACTTGTCCCGAGACACACACAGGGGACACATCGGAAGGAAGAGGAGCCTCATACCCAAAATAAGCATGGAGCACTAAACTATAGCATAAACTTGAAGTCTTTGAACACAAATTTCAAGATCATTAGGCAAGCAGCAATAGAGATTAACTAGACCAGCAATAGAGATTAACTAGACCAGCAATAGAGATTAACTAGACAACTTTGCCTTAAGAGAGCATATATATGCGATCTTTTATCAAATAAAATTCAATTAACCTCTTGTTTATACACATAATTATCTCCAAGACAACACTAGGAGTCGCATAAATTTACGATATGGAGTTACCTTCTCGATGTTTACAGTTATCTACCAATTCAACTCGGCTTACTTACGCGGGTAAAAATAGAGCAGAAATATCTAATCTCGACATAGGCATTAATCAGACAGATCTCTAATCTCCACATATTATCGAAATACATGCTATAATCTCCACATGTCATGGAATTCTATCGTTCCCAAGATACTAAAACAGGCATGCCAATACGATACTTTCAGTTTTACATCACTGTCGCACCTCAATCAGGCAGCACTCTCCCAACTGTATTTCCCATACAAAACACATGAGCTTTCAAACTCGCTCAAGGAACTCAAACACTTCCTAGTTGATCCCAAAACTGAAAAATAGACTTACTATGCTTCCCGAAATAACACGGAACTACACACTACAGAATAGTAGCCTAATACTTGCCAATTTGGCAAACTTCAGCATATGCAATCAGTCATCACTAAAGACCAAATCGATCTACAAAATTCTCTACTGACTGAACTACTTCAATTCCTACACATACCATAAAACTGAAGCATAAACCAATAAAGCTCAGATGAAAAATGAGCATACTGTTGACATATGATTTTGACAAAGAAGTTTGGTAACGCTCTCTTTAGCCGTTTAAAAAAAAAAAAAAAACTGGACTTTGAATAGTAACTAGATAAAATCGATTGCAATAGTGAAACTCTAACAAATCGAACAGCTAACACATGAGTCACCTTTGCTCGGAGTATCACGATCATCAAGCTTACAAGAAACTCTAAGCCTCCTACGATCAAGAACAGCTCCTGAATTTCGTAGCCTAATACCCCCTTTACTCGAACTACTTTCGAATTTCACATGATAATTCGATGGGCTCGATTTTAGCAGCTGGATGCACGCCATTAAAGCACTTGCAGCAATCAGAATGATCTAGTGTACTTCTGTTTTATGACAGATTGGGAACTTTTAGGGATTGATTGGAGTCAAATTAGGGGTGGAAATGTTGGGTAAGCAACGATTGTGTGTTTCTTTCTCTACAGAAAAAAGATGTGGAGCAAGTTACTCGAGATGACGCGCATTGTAGAACTGGCGTGTTTTGTTGGCTATCTTGCACGAGATAATTCGGCGCAGTTTAGAAATGGCGTGTATGTTTCGCTACCTTGCACAGGATCTTTTGGCGGCACCTTGTGGATGGAAGTCTCCCATGTCACTGCTACTTTGGACAGATGACGTCGATTAAAAATAATTAGCTAAACCGTTTACTAGTTCAACTTCATACATTATTAAAAAAAAAAATTACATTAAAATTAAAATAATATAATAATATTAACTTCACATTCTTTTCGTATTTTTTATATATTATCATTACTTTTATTTTTCAATTAAGTCTAAAATTACATATATCGATCTTAACAAATAAAGTTCAATTAAGACTACATACCGAATAAAACATCTCATATACATTTTATTAGTAAAACATTAATTTTCTAATAATATATTGTTATTTATCATTAAAATATTGATCTATTTTTTAAAATTAATTATAATGTGGTCACATACTCTCGTGTTTGTAATTTAGAGAGTAAAATTCATTAATAGAGACCGAATCTTTAGTGTAATTTTTGTAAATATACTATATAATGACTACATGTTTAGATGATATACTTAAGTCATCTTTTACTCGAATTGTATAGTGTATAAAATGGATGCATATCATTGTGTGGTATATTTAAACAAAACATTTCAATTTCAACATTGTTTAACTCTTTAATTTTTATTTTTAACGTTTGAATCAACTAGTTAAGTATATCAGATCTTCGATAAACATAAAAAATAAAAAGAGTGCATGTAATAATTCATCAAATTTTATGACTCGTATAGAATTCCTAAATATCATAGTGCAAACAATATTAATTGTCATTTTCATGTCATAATGGAGTACAGATCTAGCCGTATGATTAATACAAAACATGTTTTTTCTTTTTACTTTAAAGTTACATATTGTCACTGAATAAAATACATATTCGATCCACAACATCAAGATCAGTGCTTGAAGCCTTTGTGTTAGAGGTTTCGAAACTCATCGATTCTCGATATCCTTGTTGAGTTGTAATGAACGGAAGATCACAGTTGCGAAACAACCCATAGTGTTGGTCATCCACATTGGATGGAGGGTGATAGTAAAGTCGAGCTGTCTGAGGGCAGTGAGAGTGAAAACGTGCTGCAATTCTCACCCCAAAATCAATCATTTCCAAATACTTTGACATGATATCTTTCCGGGGAGGAAAAAAAAGGTTGGTTTGTTTTTGTTGTTGATGATTATTAGTGAGTGAGTCAATAAATGAATGAATGTGGTTTTGTTTGTGATTTGGTATATATACACTAGCATGGGATGCCTTTGGTGGACTAGTATAAACACGTCTTTCTTCATAGTTTATATTAGATTAGACCATACATACATCGAATTGATCAATTGAATTGAATTGATCAATTGAATTGAATTGAATTGACTCTTTTTTTTTTTTTTTTTTTTTTTTTTTTTTAAAATGATTTTT